>MVJL01010501.1:0-60837 GCA_002156465.1 Macrocentrus cingulum
GCTTCGTTGTTTATTGACAGATTTGGCTGAAACTCAGATGGTGTTACCTGGTTAGGGGACCCAACCTTCATACCAAGTTTCAAGGTCATCCGATGATTAGGGGCGAAGATACAAAAAAGGGGTTGGAAAAGTTGTAAACTAATACAACCGAGGACTGCTTTACCGGCCGATTCAGTTTCTATGGTGCCACTGTTTGTTATTGTCGTCGACAAATTTTGTGTTTTCCTTGGCAAGTATGAAATATAGAAGGTGGCAGGCTCGTTCTAGATATTGAAAAATTCGAATTTTCGAAGGATAAATAATTAATTTGTAATTGTTTATGATTAAATAATTGATTTTTTTTTCAATTCTTACGCTATTTAACATAGTTTAATAATTTATTTACAATCAGAAAGTCGAAGTAGGTTATCTATGTGAAATTAAATCATCGAAATTAATTTAAATTATTAAAAATAATGCATTAAATGGATGACTATCATAATTTATCAATGAATCACTTAAAATAACAAAATATTTTGTTTTTTTTGTTATGGATTTTTGTTAAAAACAATATGACACAATATTTGAACCTAAAATTTTCTGTATAAGTGACAATTCAGCTGTCAAATTAACTTGAAAATTAATTAATTATAATTATTCTCGTATAAAAATGTTTCAAAGTCCTTTAAAGTCTTTAAAAAAATCGTAGAACTATAATTAAGATATAATTTCAGAGACTTTTATATAAAAGAAACAAACGAATTGAAAATAAATCAAATAAAAAATTTTCAGCCCAATAATACCGAGTATCAATGGAAATATTAATATTAATATAAATAGGCTGGATATGGACAGACAGAAATATTGCTTATTTCAGGTGGATGAGATTCTGCAAGCCCTGTCGCGAGAGTTATAGCCTCCCTGAGGCCGGCAATGATAAATTTCCGGTTGAACTCGACGTTCTGGGCGACGAAAATGGACATTTTGCGTTTGGATGGGGCTGTCGAGGCTCCTTACGCCCCCCGAAGACGACCACGGTGTCAGTATCATGATCATCAAGATCTGGGCGACGAAAATGGACATTTTGCGTTTGGATGGGGCTGTCGAGGCTCCTTACGCCCCCCGAAGACGACCACGGTGTCAGTATCATGATCATCAAGCTGTATTTGGTTGTAGACATTTTGCGTTTGGATGGGGCTGTCGAGGCTCCTTACGCCCCCCGAAGACGACCACGGTGTCAGTATCATGATCATCAAGCTGTATTTGGTTGTAAATTTAAACGATGTTAAATTTAAACGATGTAAATTTAATTATGAGCCATGAAAACTCAACAAGTAACTAGAACTTTCCCAAAGACGTCTCCTGCTACAGAAAAAAAAAAAATATTTCACGCGATTTCTAATTGTTGTCTGGCATCAAAAACGATTTAAATTTAATTATGAGCCATGAAAACTCAACAAGTAACTAGAACTTTCCCAAAGACGTCTCCTGATACAGAAATTTGTTTTTTATATTCGAAAAAAAAAAAAAAAAATTATTGCGAGAAAAGTTGATAACTTCATGGAAAAATAATAAAAATACACAAACTCACCAATTTTAATGTTGTTTTGAACACGAGGCTACGGCCAAGGATTCAAGATCGGCCTAGAATAACTGCATAATCGTGCCAAAAGTCATCAGCACTGGTTTTGCAGTCAGCTCTGGTAAAGGTCCAGCCACCAGCTGAAAAAATACAGATATTAACACGTGAAAAATAAAAAAAAAACTAAATGCAACATTGTTGTCACCTGTGGTTTCACGTTGAAGTTAGCAACGCCAGAATGTTGATCCTTATGATGCTTCTATGAGTGACTGGGTTCCAAGACGTGAATTGGAATCAACAGAATGCCTCGAGTTAATCCAGGTTGCCCAGCAGCTCCCGGCACAATATGACACAATATTTGAACCTAAAATTTTCTGTATAAGTGACAATTCAGCTGTCAAATTATTATTTTTATTTTATTTTTTATTTTATTTTTATTTTTATTTTATTTTTAATTATTTTGCGTTTGGATGGGGCTGTCGAAGCTCCTTACGGCCCCCGAAGACGACCACGGTATCAGTATCATGATCATCAAGCTGTATTTGGTTGTTAATAACCTAGAAATAAAATTGAAATGCATGTCAAAGCTTTTATCTGCTTACAGGACTTTATATTGGTTTCTAACTGCCAATTGTCACATAAAATATCACTCAATTAAATTAACTTTTACGTCAAAATTTATTTCACGCGATTTCTAATTGTTGTCTGGCATCAAAAACGATTTAAATTTAATTATGAGCCATGAAAACTCAACAAGTAACTAGAACTTTCCCAAAAAAAGTCTTCTAATACAGAAGTTTGTTTTTCATATTCGAAAAAGAATCCAATTATTGCGAGAAAAGTTGATAACTTCATGGAAAAATATAAAAATACACAAACTCACCAATTTTAATGTTGTTTTGAACACGAGGCTACGGCCAAGGATTCAAGATCGGCCTAGAATAACTGCATAATCGTGCCAAAAGTCATCAACACTGGTTTTGCAGTCAGCTTTGGTAAAGGTTCAGCCACCAGCTGAAAAAATACAGATATTAACACGTGAAAAATAAAAAAAAACTAAATGCAACATTATTGTCACCTGTGGTTTCACGTTGAAGTTAGCAACGCCAGAATGCTGATCCTTATGAGTGACTGGGTTCCAAGACGTGAATTGGAATCAACAGAATGCCTCGAGTTAATCCAGGTTGCCCAGCAGCTCCCGGCCATTGTGGTTCTGTAGTCAGGATTCAGCTTTACTGCAAAAAACTCGACGAGAATCAACAGAATGCCTCGAGTTAATCCAGGTTGCCCAGCAGCTCCCGGCCATTGTGGTTCTGTAGTCAGGATTCAGCTTTACTGCAAAAAACTCGACGGATTAATCAGGTGCATTTTTCACATCCAGCGTGAAAAGTTACATGTAAATTTGTCACTCTCAATAGTCTTGAGCCCCGAATTTACTGCAAAAAACTCGACGGATTAATCAGGTGCATTTTTCACATCCAGCGTGAAAAGTTACATGTAAATTTGTCACTCTCAATAGTCTTGAGCCCCGACAACCAATTAAGCAGGCGTAAAAGCGAAGAATTGTCTTTAAAATAATTTAAATAACTATTTGCAAAGTTCTGAGGCTATTCACACGATGTCGAACCATTAAACTAGCTAGAGACACACTTCAAAGACCCTATACAGCTGTATACAAAATTATTGACTTCTAAGGGTGTTCCACCCGAAAAAATTATTGCGAGAAAAGTTGATAACTTCATGGAAAAATATAAAAATACACAAACTCACCAATTTTAATGTTGTTTTGAACACCAGGCTACGGCCAAGGATTCAAGATCGGCCTAGAATAACTGCATAATCGTGCCAAAAGTCATCAAAAAAAAAACTAAATGCAACATTATTGTCACCTGTGGTTTCACGTTGGAGTTAGCAACGCCAGAATGCTGATCCTTATGATGCTTCTATGAGTGACTGGGTTCCAAGACGTGAATTGGAATCAACAGAATGCCTCGAGTTAATGATCCTTATGATGCTTCTATGAGTGACTGGGTTCCAAGACGTGAATTGGAATCAACAGAATGCCTCGAGTTAATCCAGGTTGCCCAGCAGCTCCCGACCATTGTGGTTCTGTAGTCAGGATTCAGCTTTACTGCAAAAAACTCGACGGATTACAGAATGCCTCGAGTTAATCCAGGTTGCCCAGCAGCTCCCGACCATTGTGGTTCTGTAGTCAGGATTCAGCTTTACTGCAAAAAACTCGACGGATTTATCAGGTGCATTTTTCACATCCAGCGTGAAAAGTTACATGTAAATTTGTCACTCTCAATAGTCTTGAGCCCCGACAACCAATTAAGCAGGCGTAAAAACGAAGAATTGTCTTTAAAATAATTTAAATAACTATTTGCGAAGTTCTGAGGCCATTCACACGATGTCGAACCATTAAACTAGCTAGAGACACACTTCAAAGACCCTATACAGCTGTATACAAAATTATTGACTTCTAAGGGTGTTCCACCCGTGAGAGATTAATTGATTTATCAAATAAACATCTAAAAATGACTACAGGACTAATTTTCTACAACAGAACACTATTCAAGAGAGTGTAAACTACATAGTTATCGAATCTTCTCGACTTTAGTTAACACTAATGTAAACATAGCGCCCAATTTATGCATAACTCTGTCTGATATTGTATATTTTCAATCGTTGAAACCCTCAAATAGACTTCAGAACTTGGCACTCACCGACGATGACTCTGCAACTCCTGGTGGACACTGCTGCTGCTACTGCTGCTTGCTCTGATGCGTCCGGGATCCTTCGAATCATGACCCTAATAATCAAAACAATTTACTTTAATTAACATTTTCTCACTTGCAACTATAAAAATAAAATGTTATCGAGTAAAAACCTTAACCTCAAAATACGCTGTCAAATCTCACCATTGTAAACTCATTTCCTTGCATATAAGATCCGTACAACGCAAGTTATGTGCTGTGGAATAATTGATTAAGATCCCCAGATTAACATCAAGTCGTAAACACTATTCAATTTCGTGGATATTTCTATTTATTTACTATGCATTTGCCGTCACGAATTTGTACGAGACAGAGAGAGACAGACTAATATTGATTTTACACCAAGATGGCGTCGATCAGCTGTTGTGGAAAGATATAAATGGCTAGATTTACATGTAATGGTGCGTACCAGCCTTACCTTTCTGCGCAACCATTGCTTTCACTAGTATCAAATTTATACCCTACTCCTCGCAGTTGAATCATATTTTCCGAAATATTAGTGACTTTGCCGGTTTGTGTGAACACACCACTCGATATTTGGTTTATTATCATTTCGGGTGTTTCATATATTTATTTTCTTTTCAATCTACCTCAATATCAATAATGGTTGCTACAAAAATAGTACCTTCGTATGTGTCGGCTAGTGGTTATTATGGTTACGTAGCTCCGACGATCAATGAGGTTCTCGAAGATTGTCAACCGTTGGAGGCAGTTAATCACCATCATCAGCAACATTACCTCTATAACAATTCATTGGCCATGGAAACTGATGAGGTTTATGTCAACCAGCCGAACTGCCAGAATAATCATTGCGTGATTCCAGAAACCGTGAGACACCTTAACAACAACAACAACAACAACAACAACAACAACAACAACAACAACAACAACGGAGTCGGTGCACTCTCTCGACCAATAACCAATAGCAGTAACAATGTGATGACGATAAATCCGAGAAATCGAAAACGCAACAATTACGATGATCCAGATTTTCATTACGATCCTGCAGCTAATGGAATTAAAAAATTTCGCAAAGGTATAAGAGAATTCACCTAACCTATATTTTCAAAAATTTCACACGTGCTAATTTTATACTTTGCTAATCGCGATTTAAATTGATATAAATTAAAAGCATGCTTAATTTGTAATATAAAAAAATTATCTGCACATTTCTCTATACAGATGGACAATTTTGTATACTACTAATGAACTATTGTTCGTTTTTTTATCATTATTTTCCTATTTATTCGTAATAATTTTAATAAATAGTCAAATTTTAATTTACGATTACTATTCTAGAAGGCGTATATTGATTTACGGATTAACTGAGCAAGACCAGAAAGTTTTTTAAATTATTTTTTAGTAATTTTTCAACACTTTGGTATTTTGTTTTTTTTTTTTTTTTAAAAGATTGAATTTTAGTTTTTTAATTATTATAAATTCTTCAGTTTCGTCCACGATTTTTCTACTCTTATGATTATCATTTTACTGAGCATCAGAGAATGGGGAGAAAAAAATGAAAAAAAACGTAGGCAAGCATGGAATGTAAAATATATATATGCATAAATGAACAATTTAGATGATCAGTAAGCGGGTTTCGTTTCAGAGGCAGTGGTAACAACCACGTTTTCCACGGTACAACAACAGAACAAGGATCAACAACAATGTGTAATGAGTCGTCTACATTATGCTTAGTTCCCAAGAAAACTAGCCTTTCAAAGCCGAACTCTAACGACAAATATTATCCTCAAGCAGCAGGTAATTATTTGTTTAAAAATACCGCCAAGACTCATGAGCATTCTCAACTACAACTAAATCAAGGACAATGCTGTACAATAAAAAAACCCACGTATCTCTCGGATGTTGAGGAAATGTTAATGCAGACACACGGCTGCTCGGCTTATCATCATTGCCATGATGGTACTAATGAGACGGAATTCTAATTGTCTCATTAATATACTTTGTATACTTTCTAAAGATAAATGTAAATATCGCAAAAAGTGCGATTCTTTTTTTTTTCTGGCACATTGTGAACACAAAAGAGTGTTAAGACTTAAGTCTGTTTCAATAAATATTTAATTTTATAGCAAATTAATTAGTTGAAAAAAAAAATGTTTTTCCAGTAACATTTCAATCATTAATTCCTTTTGTTTTTTACTTATAACGATATAAAATATTATTTATGACTTCATTTTTCAAATTTAAGTAGCCTTTTTCCATTTTAAGATCGATCAAAGTTGAAAAAATTATTACACTCAAAGTTATCAGTAAAAAATGTAGGAAAAATTGCTTTTTTTTTCCTTAAAAAGTCACGACCCTCCCGTCCAAGTGCACAATTATTTTGAAAAGATCTCAAAAGCGGTAAAATTTATGAGCTATTATTATGAAAGATAACGTAAATTCAAGTACGCACGGGATTCTAGTATAATCGAGTAGGAATTCGATCGAGAACTGAGGTATCAACGATAACTCCATCATTTTCATCGTCTGAATCACCAATTTCACGATCTGCCTCCAAAGCCATGGAATTTTGATTGGTAGATCGATGAAAATCCGTATTTTCCTCACCTGCACCACTTCCCTCTGTCGAGTTCTTCAAGAAAAAATTATCAAAATATTATTGAAATGAGTTACTACAAGTTTTTTTTTTATTAAACTCACTTGATTTGACGCTTCGGGTCGCGATTGATCAGCCTCTGCCAGATCTTCATTGTATCCTGGCGTCAGACTTTGTGACATTAATGAAATGGAAATATTCTCAAGCTGCGCAGCTCCCTGAAGATTAATTTTAATTAAATTACAGATTATACCGTTTTATTTTATAGATGAATTTGTGATTTCTTACTTCAAATTCAAAATGATCGACCAGCAATGCCGGCATGCTTTGAGGCATGAAGGACGTAGGATGAGGCATAAATTCTCGTAATACTGAAGGCTGTTCTGTACCATTGTTGTTAGATAGTGGCGTCGCATGAGCTCCCGCTTCCGAGTCTTCATCGCTCGACTGACAATTTTCTCTAACAGTTCTATTCGTAGTTTCATTCTAAACAAATTTTAATAACAAAGATTGTTAATATTAATTATATAGAAAAGCACCTAAATTAAATCAAGTGATTAATTCCGGTTACCAAGGAATTATTTGGAAACAATATTACACATAGAGCTTGAAGAGCACGATCAATCTTCTGACGAACGTCGTTTTCTTCACTGATTGGCTTCTTCTCCCTGAAAAAAAAAATTCATCAAGGATTTTTAATGATATTTCTAAAATAAATAAATCGGCTACAAGCTAAAAATACCTGAGATGACGAAGAGAACAGGCATCATCGTTGCTTACGTCAGCAGGTGTACGAAGAATTGAATTAGCCTCCTCCCAAAAATTTTCCATTTGCTGTGATTGCGATGATTCGTTGGATAGAATATTATTCCTAGCAGCAGGAATATCCTGAGGCTGCAGATTTGATTGAGACTGTCGATTGGGAGGGTACTGACTATCCGATGTCGATGGAAGAGACAAATTATCCGATCCATACTCGCGATTTCGCTTGTCTCTTCTTTAAAAATATTAAAATTAATCATTGAAATAACACACGCCGAACAAATATACATTTAATTTTTACGTTATATACTCACACTAGTGGTGTGTGAACACTGGCTGTCGTAGTTGAGATGCTTGAAATCCCCGAGGGACCCGGTGGCGAGTCTATTACAGTCTTTGGATTTCCTGACAAAAGATTTTGCCGGGAATAGCTGAAAAATCAAGACGCAGTTAAGAAAAACAATTTATAGTCTAAAAAAAAAAACAATTTTTTCACTAAAATCACATGCTTTTCAGATTTAATAGGCACAAAAACGAATCCAATTTAATTTTTGTGGAAATAACAACAAAAAAAATTCAAGTGCATAATTTTAACGCCTGTTAGATTTCATAATTAAAATAAAAAAAAACCAACAATCCAAAATTTTATTGTTTTAATTGAAGAATTAAAAAATTTCTTTCATGTGAGCATATATAAAACTTTTTTTTTTTTCAAATTTCAAATGTCTCTACATACCTATAAATTACCTACCACCGTACTTACAAGCATCTTCATGAATCACAGTAGCTAAAAACTATTCAGTAAGCATGATCGAGACAGGCTATCAAATAAATGGTATGAAAAAAGCCCGAAAAATTATCAACCGTGTCTATTTATTTTTCCAAATGCATGAAAAGTACATTGAATAAAAGCTATATAGAACGAAAGAAAAAAAAGAAAAAAATAATAATTTTTATATATCAATTAATTCCCACAGCTAAGGCTTTTTTTTTTTTAGGCACAGGTCTATTTAAAGTTTCAATAAAATTAAAATTTATACCAGACAACATATCAACGCGTCTTTTTTTGTTTCTAATAGACTAGTTTTACCTTCGAAAATTGTCCCAATAATTGTTGGCACGATTTCCCGGTGGTACTTGGTTGTTTAATTGCTGATGTTGGGTAGTAGCAGAAGAAACAGTGGACGCATGAGCCGGCGCTGGCGAAGAGTTCGGCAAAGAGACTAGATTTGGGAGCGATGAACTCGGAGGAAGAGCAGCATCGAGAGTGTTGCCCAAATGGTGAGTTGTTGAGCGAGTAAGGTTTGCGTAGTCCTCGCGATTTTCTGGACTATTCAGGCGATGATGAACTTGAAGAATTTGCTGTTGAATCTCCGTAATGGAAGTCTTAATCGACTGCAACTCTCGTTGCTGTACCCACAGGAGCTGACAGCACTGCTGCATCGTTGTGCTCATCATTTGTAGCTGCTGTGCTTGCGAGCCCATCAATAACTGCCGGTAATACTCGACTAACCCGGCACTACCTGATAACAATTCAGGTAATAAGAGTAACTTGAAGTTAATAAAGGCATAAATATTCCTAGAAACTGTCTACAATGATAAATTTTTAAGTGATTCTAATGATTTTCCATTAAGTTTGCGTTCGAACCATTACTGTGAGGCGGTTGATTAACCGGGGGTATTGGGGCATTCCACCAATTGATGCCAAAGCCATTCTCAACCGTTGGCATTTGTGATCCAATGTCCAGCAAGTTGTCTGAAGTCGATACGTCGTCGATAATGGCTTCATGAAAGTCGGCAGCTAGAAGTAAAAAATTTAGTTCACTAAAATGCTCTGTATAAAAATTTTCTTCTTTACATTTCTGTTATTTTCGCGGTTTTTAAATTGAATGAACTTCAACTATGAGTTTCGTGATGTTTCATGATGAAAAAAAAATTTTTTTTTCTCATCAAATTTTCAGAGGACGACCCCTTGGGAATCTCGTGGTTTTCATGATTTTTTTCAGTTTTTTGCTAATAACTCAGCAACTAAGCGAAATAATGAAAAATGTTACTTAAGTAAAATCATGGGAAATTTTATTCTCTATAAAAAATGTAGAATAAATTTTTTTGATATTTTAATTCATTTTCGAGATATTTTGAAAAATTGAAATTTCAAAGAAACCGTAATATCTCGAAAACTAAGAAAGGTACAAAAAAAATTTAGTTACATTTTTTGTAGGTAATTTAAGCTCGGATCATTTAACTCTAATAATATTTTTCGCTATCTCGCTTAATTACCGAGTTATCGGCAAAAACAAGAAAAAACCCACTAAAACCGCCTGATTTCCAAGGGGTAACCCTTTGAAAATTTCACAAAAAAATTTTTTTTTTTTTTATTTTAACCAAACGTTGTAAAACTCATTCTATATATGAATTAATTGAGTTTTCAGACTTCATGATGAATATAAGCCCTCTTTTTCATTAGTAAAGCGATAATTTTTGTTAAGTAATGACACTAGATTACAAACCAGGAGGATTCGACGTAGGCCAAATGTTCGCTGGTGTGCCAGAGTGACTAAAATGCGAGCTTGAGCCTCGCCTACTGCTGCCATCAGTTGGTCCACTGATTTTGTTAATATTAGAAGATTGCGATCGATCATTGCGAAAAAATTCTTCGCACTGGCGCTTTTTTCTTTGATTCATCTCGCCATTACTGACACTGTTGCTGTTGTTGCTTGGTTTTTTTTCAGTGCCCGACGATCCGGTGATTGAGGAGGCCGCGGAACCCTGCAGAAAGAGCGCGGGAGTTGAGGAGGACGCTGAGGTAGTCGGTGGTGTAGATGGATTCTTCAGACGTCGCAATTCTGCGCGTGCCGCCTGGAGAAGTGCTTGCTGTTCCTTGAGTTCTTGTGTTGCTGCTTGAATTTGTTCAACTGTCAACTGATCCTTTGAATTTCTGCATTTAGAGTAAATATCTGAGTCGCTATTGCCATCAAGAGAGTTGTAAAACTCGGGTGTACCAGTTTCCTCTTCATTGGGCTCCTCATTATTGCAGCAGAAGGGATTGACATTAAATTCTGCCGTGTCTGGTTCCGACGAAGGGTTAAAAGTATCTCGGACTCTCGTAGCCTCGGCCATTAGGCCTTTTAGATGCTCCAACTGCTGCTTTAAGGCCTCGAGTTCCGTCGCTTTGTCGCGCTCAGCATGTTTAGAATTTTCCGAGCTACAACTCGCACGATCTGACATTTCCACAGCTTGTAACTCGGCCACAATATTGTCCATTTGCTTCTTTTTACTCTGTAGAGCAGCTAATTTACCACGCAGAGCAGCTGTCTCTGATTCTATTTCACTTTCATTCGATAATAATTGAGATTCTGCGCGATTTCCACCATCCCAACCAGACGCCGACGTGTTCGAAGCCAAATTCTCGCGCAACAAAAGTGCCTGCTGAGTCTGTCGAGCTTCTGTCAGACATTCTCGCATTTGAGTTCGTATTCCACCGAGATTTGCTTGATGCTCCTGCAGTTGAAGCAATTTTTGTTGCGATGCCTCGATTTTTTTTCGCAGCTGAGCCTCCAGGGACTCCTCACTCACAGATCCCTCGCCGTTCTATGAAGAATATTCAATAATAAATGTATAACTCTTATTAAATCAAAGTATTATTTGAATAACTTGGGTTATACGATCAACAAACGCACCATACGACTCGGATTAAAGCCAATGGTAGGAACGAGGTTAGAAATGAGACAATGATCTTGGAAATTGACAATATCCAGCAGTTTAGAAAAGCGCTCCATCTGATTGGAGCATTGTGGTTGATAAAAATTCTAAAATCTCATGCATTTTGTTAGTAAAACAAATAAAACAATTTTTTTTTTGGCTTATAGAAAATTTTAATAACCTCATCTACGGGTCCTCTATAGTCCTCCAAGAGTTTAGCGAGTTTTGTCTCACTGTCACAGAGATCCTCCACCATTTTAGATAACTTGTCGTACTGAGCACTCGCTCGCTATTGAGAGAATGAACGAATTTAAGTATCAAATGAAGGACACTATTGGTATAATCTTAGATATTGGCTCGTGTAACAGTCGAACTTACTGGATCAGATGATTGACGCAGTGATTCCATCATCGTCGACGTCGCTCTGATGTAATCTCGAATTTGATTCAAGCGGCTCTGCACTTGACTGCGTTCCGGCTGTTATTATGCCGATTAAAAAAAAATAGTTGAACGTGAGTATTTTGTGTATGTTTTTTTTGTGAGATAAATTACCATTTTGTTGACGTTTGTTGGCTTTGAGGGTTGAATGTGCGGAGGAGTTTGAACTCCAGAGTCTACTGGTAAAGACATTTCTTGCCACTGGTTGTAATCTTCAGGATAGTTGCACTGCTGTCTTCCACTGCTTGATACTAAAAAGATTAAAGATGTGTGTTTAATGCAGCGCCAATTGCCAAGAATTGTAGAAAAACCTACCAATTCCAACCAAATCTTGGTACGAAATTTTTTGACCTGCTGAAGTGAATCTTGTGTTGCTGTTTTTTGCCCGATCGCTCACTGGTTGCCAGTCCAACTGCAAGGAATAAGTTTGAAATAGAGCATGGAATAAAAAAAAAAATACGGGTTATTGTTGGACGATGTGAGAGTAAATTTCAAAATAGTCGACACATCGCACTGTCGCAGTTTTCGTGCCCTAATGAATTAGCCGTTGAATATGTATTCTTAGATAGCATCGCTCCCCACTGTTTGTACGACTATTTTTAGGATATTCGAACTCTGAAGCCATGTTGAAGTGTTTTTTAACACTTGATCAAATATCTCGTGCAATTTAAAGAAGGAAAACTAATTCGAGTGATAATTTAAATGCATAGAAAATTTTTAATACGCTATCAATAAATAACGTGAATTTCGAAATGGCCGTAAGGATAATAAAAATATAATTACCAAATTATTTGAGTGTTGGGGCCTTCCATTAAATCGTCGTGTAGATTGCTGATTGGAACTGGATACTTCTCGGTTGCGATCGTGCATTCGATTGCTTTTAGGAAGGGTGCCTGTATTTCTGGGTCCATTTATTCCAGGAGCCATCGTTGCAGCAAAATGTAATGACGTTGACACAACGCAAAAAGTGAACAATATGTGCTCAATATAATTTATAATTATTAGCGACGAAATTCACAGAAATATTTGTACGTAAATATATTTTGAAAAATTTTGGAAATTAATGTAAAATTGAACAATAAGACGTAAACTCCAATTTTGGAGTGTGTAGAAAATTGCAAGATAAGAGTAAAACGTCACACATTAGACATACAACTTGATGAGATGTACTTTGATGTTACGAAATATACAAGCAGTTAGTTAATTTTATAAATAAAAATCACGATTAATGCATACTGCACACGTAAAGTCTGACAAATTATGACAGATGAGATAAAGTCTACACAAAACTGCATTCGCTACGGTCGCCATTTTTAAAAACCTACCAAACCGCCGAAGCATATAGGCGTGTTTTAATGAAACACTTTCTCGTGTCGGCCGTTGTAAATGCGCCACTTTCCGGCGGGAATCGATAAAGCAGAAACTGCAGGAAGATGTATTTAAAATCACTGAAATATGTAAATTTCGTACAAGAAAACCCAACCATAAATTATTGAAAAAATATAGTTCATAAAATATTCAATTGTTTTGTTATTAAATTAAAATACTTATTTCTTACGTTAAGGCGATTCCCAGAGGATGATAATATACGTGATGATGGGGCCAATCATCTGTGAAGAAAAATTTCGTTAATCATTATAGCTTCCCTAAAATTATATTCAAAGTATATTGTATACATTGAGGTAAACTGTCTTAATTATTTGTTTTTTTACCGACACTAGAAGAGTTCGATCGAGTGGGAAAATGCCGAATGCTGTAAAAAGTGGTTTTCTATGCAAGAGTTCGATGAAAAATTGGTGACTCTGCAACAAAGTAATAATTATTATGTGACTAACAAAATAAAAAATTTAATTTAATGATTCTCACTTCATGTTCGAGGTGAGAAAAACGCCAGGTAAAATCCATAATCTCATCAACCAGATCAGTAGTTCTATCCATCTGCAAGATAAGACATGTAATGACAATTATCGAGGCTTAAAAACTACAAACTTCAGCATTGAGACGGTGGACACTCTCGACGAGGGTAAATATTGGTATAATTGCAATGAAAACCCAAGAAACTCCGCTGACATATGTTAAAAATGACGATGAAGGACTTGAAAATATTATCGAAAAATTGTACGAATTGTAGAGCACAACACTGGCGAGATAGGCGATGGCTTGAAGCATAGGAAATGCAAAAAAATTCGCTAGACTGATAGATGTTGCATACAGTACTCTCCAGGTTTTCTTACTTTTTTTCATTCGAATTTCCAGGTTTAATGAATCCTTTGTCAATACTTTGAGACAGTCATCATTCAACGCCACAAATCGCCCTTCCAAATGAGTCAATAAGACGGCATACTCGGCAACACAAGAGGCGACAAAAAAATTTGGAATGATGGATAAGTTCTCGCGATGCGTCACCTCTTCAGTAATGCAGGGGTTTATGAGAAGCGCTAAAATACTGGCAAGATATATTCCACCGAGCCAAATTAAGTGAGATCCCACTCGTTGTTTGCAGGTGATGGACACAAATGTCTGAGTAAATTGCGAGTTTACTTGTTGAAAGTGACTGGTGAGGGCAGCAATTTTCCGCGGGCGAAAGGCACAAATCAGAAGCAAATTGACGCAAGAGAAATTCCCCGCGTGGAACAGAACTGAGGTGAAAAAAATGCGCTTAGGGGTTGGATAAGCAGATGGAACGGTAAGTTGTGCTCCAAAATATGGGATTATAATTAGGAAACACAATGCTAGTACAGCGTTGTAGAGAAATCGTTTTTTCGAATTGAATTGACTAGATTTACTACTATTCACACGATATTGGGGGTAAAAAAGGAAAAATCCCGTGATTTTTAGCAGTGAAATTACATTAATGTTGTTCAGAATAGAGAACATGGTTTCGAGCAAGAATTTTTTTAAGACTGAGTATCGACTCGAGCTTATTAATTTCATAGAGTGCGTCCAATAGCAGAATTATCAATTGTTTAGATCTTCGACAAGCAAAAAGTGGATTAAAACTTGGGTAAAATGAAATTAGAGTTTAAAATATCGGCTCTTTCTTTGTATTGCTTGTAACTTGAAAAATAAATAAAAAAAAGGTCGATAAAATTTTATTTCGTGTCCGATAATTGAAAATTCTTTTATTATTTTTTACGACCAAAAAAATAATTCTCAATTTTTATGTCTTTATTTCAAAGAAAAATAATTGCATTTCTGAGGGTATAGGCCATGCAGAGAAAAAACCGAAAACAGAAAAGAGCTGGAAAAAGAGCCGATCTACATATACAACCGAGAGATTACAAGCGGGAATAAATAAATTTTTAAAAAAATAGAAAAATAAGTAATAAGAAATTCAGCTGTTGGATTAGGCTACGTCAAAACGCTTTTTACCATATACTAACGATAAAATTATTTTTTGAGATAATCCACAGCTGCAATGGCGGAAGATAATGATCTGAAAGCGAGAGAAAATAATTAAAATGACAGTTTTGTTTATGTAAAATTAAATAATATTTTACCTTGTACAAAATCTGCTCAAGAAAAACGAATTTTTGTCGAAAAAACAGGTGGTTGTTGGCTGCAATCAATAAAAAAACGAAATTAACAAACTCATAAAAATTTTATATGGCAGAGCAAAGAACTAGAGGGTATAAAAATTTTAAGGCATTCTATAAAATTCTATAAATAAGTCGTGCTCAAAGCTTCAAGCGGATGTCAGATTTCTTCAAAAGTGCCCTAATTGTAGACTCTCGGTCAGTAGTGCATTGAAACTCTCTTCGTAGATAGAAAAATGCGTTTTGCACAGTCGATTATTTTTTGGCTGTTGCTGCCATGGTGTTCTGGTATGAATTCAGAATTTGGTTCTTCACTCTTTGCGGATGACGATAATTCGTACGAAGAACTGTTGGATATGATACTTCACGACCCCATAACTATCAACGGACGCCAATTGAGCCTTGAACAACTCTACATGGATCCTTTCAACACTGTGGCCACGTTGCGACCGAGTGAGGCAGTTTTAGTTTCCTTTATCGAGAGGAACGATGTGATTATAGGCTCGCTACCAACTAATCCAGATTCAATGGGGCGTATTGCATATGTAAAACGTCAATTTCTCATTCGATTGGCGTCGACAGACCGGTTAAGCGAAATATCACCAGCACATCTGGTGGACACTCCAACAGCTTTTGCTCGCCAAATTGCCTCTTCTACGACACCACAAGTGCCGCTGTACCTCATAGGCGATGCAGGCACTGGGAAAACTGTGGCTCTGGCAAAAATTGGGTTTGAGTTGCACACATTAATGCCAACTCACTGGATAATCTCACTCTCCACTTCGCTGTACGTTCAGGTGCAAGAATTAACCTTGAAAAATTTAGTCTCGCAAGCCGTGGGAGCAGAGAACGTCGATGTGCTGCTGAATTTATTGGAGGTAAACCCTAGAAAAATTATTTTCCTGTTTGATAACGTGGACATGATGATCACAAGGCCCTCTGTCGTGGAGGAAATCATCAAACCCTTGGTGGACAAGGGGGTGACGATATTTATGAGCGGTCGTGCGTTTGGCCTCGAGTATCTCAGGCCAATAATTGAAACGATTGACATCTGTGAGATTAAGGAGATGACACTTTTGGAGAGCGAATCATTCCTTCGTGCGGTTTGGGAACGCGAGGTGACGGCGCAATTGGCCGATTCGGCTCGACCATCAACTTCCTCGGCTGCGCATTACTCTGCACGCTTGAAAACCTACACGGCTGTATTTACACATACTCTTTTTAAAACAAACTTGCCCCGACAACCACCAACTTTGACTATTTTGGCAGATATTTTTACAAAATCAAATTCACGCTTGATTTTAGAAAAGTTTTCGAACCGTTTCAGTTGCCTTGACTATGTCTTTGAGACACCAGAATTGGAATATAATCTGCCACTTTTTCTGGAAAATGTTGTATTGGATCAAACTTCCCTCTTTGAGAAATTTATTCAGAGTATTGTCGGGGAAAATGATCCGCTTGAGTTGTTCTATTCTTCAGTGGCACTGGCAAACACTGTGAATGCTCAAGAACTCCCTATGGTAGCATCTTCAATTCTTGATTCAATTCAACTGCGAATTGATGCGTCTCGATTGATTATAGTGGCGCATCGCACTTCTGCGCGGCTCGTTAACATCGGAGCTCAGAATCAGATTGAGTTTATCCATCCAGAATATCAGAATTACTATGCGGCCAAAGCTCTGACACATCCAACAATCGATTCCTTTATCCTGGAAAGATTTTTACCAATCCCTCAGTACGCTCCTATGTTGTCATTCTTGGATAGTCAGTTATTGAGGAAGTTAATTCGGCCGAAAATTTCAACTCTGTCGCAGAATGAAGCCATCCGAGTGACCGCCATCAACAACATCCTTTCACACGGGTTTGAAGATTTATTTCTTCGTACTTACGAGGCGTTGTTGGCCAGTGAAATCATAGAGTCACTCAATAATTACCTTTTCCACTCGACTCAAAAGTTCCTCGTGGCTAAAAAAGTCTTTGGATTACTTCGCAATAGAGTTCCACACCCGGATCCCAATCCATTTGATGTTCTGGGATACGTGGAGATGACTCAAAATCCGATGGAGCGGATTGTGGACGGGAGGATGCTACGAGTGTGCAAAGAGTTGCTGAGACGTGGAACCTGGTATAGTCCAACTGAAATGGAGTACTATGTGTTTTATCACGATTTATTGAAACAAGCTGTGGAGCGCTCGATGACGAATATTGAGCTGTTGAAATTTTGTGTGGAGCACGCATCGATAGAAATTCCCAGGGACCGGCTCGACGATCTTTTGTACCACGCGGTGGATCGTCTTGGTCCCTACTGCCCCGCAGCTGCCGAGTATCTTATAAGCCTCGGTGCCCAGCCTCTGCAGGCTGCTCAAAGAGGTCAGAACCTTTTGCACGCGGCCATCAGATGGAACCGAGCTAGTCTAGTGCACTATGTGTTGCACAACTTGAATGTGCCTGCAGTAGATGTGCCAGATGCTTCTGGACAAACTGTTTTTGAGGCGGCTCTAGATGCAAATCCCTCGCCGTACCATGTTCACAGCAGCTGGTGGAGAATGATGCTTTACCTAGTGGAAAATGTTCGAGGATTATCAATCACATTTAGCGAGTTGAGTTTGGATATTAAAGCTCAAAAAATTCCTGTGGAGGATATAGAATCACCGTGGTTTCAACTCATGTGCATGTCTGAACCATTGAATCTTGACCCAGATATTCTTTCTGTGGATATTGTGCAAATTACACGTCTAGAGACGGCTCCGGATGACTACTACAGCCGACTTCGACGCTTTGTTCATTTTGAAACTACGTGGCCCCTGAGTAAAAAAACTTTATCTATTCGGCGCAATGGTCTACTTTGGAGCCTACGACGTCTTGGAGTAACCAATGTCGGGGTACTCGAGACGATGTTGTACTATCGTGGCGTTGGCATATGGCATCCTTTAACACACTCCTATTATAGAAGTATACTTTCGACTTTGTTTAATCAAAGAAATGAGGTATTGCCCGCTCACGCTGTGAATCGTATAATGTTGAGTCTCTGTGCTAATATCGGTGAGATTGATGATTTTATAACGATGCACAGAATGGTCGAACTGTTCATCACTGAGAAATTAATAAAGCCTGAAGATAGATCGTATAAAAACCTAATAGAAAAGCTGGAATTAAGATTGAAAGAATCTCAAAGGTTTATTGAAAATAGTCGCTTGACATCTAACACTGTGTCTCTCCTTCCTCGATTAGTGACATCAACTGAGCGATATCGTCCGGACTTGAATCCAGCAGCCGCAATAAAGATAACACGAATGCTGCGATATCTTCGGGTAAGTCATCATGTTTACAATTTGCAGGGTGAGAAGGCTCTATTGTGTCTATTGCGTCGCAGTCGACGTGATGCACAACTTGGAAAGTGTTTCATTTCATGGGACGATGTGGATTCCTTCAATGAGGCCATTTTGCGCCGTGATGTATCAAGAATTCATATCAACAGTGACTTGTTTTTGGACAAGTTGGCCATTGAATTCCAAGGTAATCCTCAGAAGGCGAAACAACTGGTAGATCTTGTAGACACGTTAGACAAAAAATCTGGCGGACAAATGGAGATTTTTAAAGGAGGTTCGAAGATGCTCGCTCGAGATGTAATACGACAGGGTGGACTGAGCGCGTATCGAAAACTTCATCTGACTTCGACAGTGCTCAATAATTTTTGGCGGTCAAGTGGCTCACATATTAAATATAGATTTTCATTTCCAAGTCGTGTTGCGGTGCAGTATGGTGCAATGAGTATTCCGCTTTTGCGCGGACTTCACGTGACGATTGCCACGTGCCTCCAGCACACGGAGAATCCAGATAGATGCTGGTATGCCAGCGGAGCACTTGCTCTGTCGGCAGGTATCACTGTCCTCAGTGTCACTGCAGGAAAATTTGTACCCTGGTTGGTCAACCATTTTACTCAGGCAGCGCTGGACTTTTTGCCGGTCGCTGCTCCGACTGTCATTAGTCAGTACATTGGATCCATGCGATACTTGGGTTTGAGATATGGAGTAAAAACTTTTGGCTACGCTCTGGGGATTATTGGCATTGGTTTTGACCTCTTCAACATTATCCAGATGTCGCAGATGATCGACGCGTGCTCCCAGCCGGACAGTGGCTGCCGCGACAGAGACAAGGCCGAGTACATCATTATGCTAACGTTTTCCTGCATTTCGATAGCCGTCATGGGTGGCCTGATGCTGAGTGGCATCGGGTTTGTACCGGCGTTGCTCATAGGCCTGGCTCTGCTCGTGCTGGAGCAAGTTACACTGGGTCTGAGCGCCGTCTACTACTACAGCAGGGACTATCACACAACTTGGACAGAAAACTTGCGGATATTTTGGCACAAAATTTCCTTACAATCCGCACCAGAAGATATACAGGCCCTGGAAGCCCGTGCCGACTGGACTAATAATCTTCAGCAGCAGATTGAGCAGCAGCTCGAGAAAAGTGAAGCACGAGTAGTCGCTTACGCCGTAGGATTGGGCGTGATCGGTGGGAGCAACGTCACAGCCGGCTATGCGTTTATTGACATGGAAAATGGTGATGTAAAAAATACTAAAATTTTGTCACGAGTTCGGGTAAATGCACAAAATTGGACGACGCTTCTGTGTTCGCCGAGATACAACCCCAACGCACCGTACGAAGATTGGCCGACGCAGTCAGCAAGCTCTGTGTACAGATGTGAGAATGCTTTTGTAGTTGGACACAAAAATCGTTGGGAAAAACGTAACGATAAATCTTACATATTTTACAATTTAGAACACGTTTCGAGTGGCACAATTATTGGAAGCAATTCAGTCAACAACTTATTTTCCATTCACAACAATGACTCTGCTCTCAATATTGTCGGTGGCAATGGAAATATTACCAATATCTACGTAATTCCAAGAGCATCAATCACTGGGTTCATTACACTGCACGGTGGCATGACCAGAAATATACTCGATTTTTCTGCCTACGATGATATCATGAATTTCCAGTGGTTTACAAAGTCTGGAGTCGGACATGTGTGGAGTAAGAACGATGCGAAGAAGGTATTAGAATTGAATGCAGCGGACAAGTCAATCAACTTGGCGGTTATTGGACGATCTGGAGAGATTGACACATTTGCATGTGGTTACAGTGAGAAATCGCAGGACGTTAGCATTACAGCGACTTCAATTGTTATAAATGGACGCGGAGGGCAATCATTTTACAACATGGATAGAATATCAGATTGTGAAAAAAGCATGATACACCCGTCTACTCACGTGGTTGGTGGAGATTCCTCCGAGCTGATGTATACAGCCTACGTATCGCTTGCTCCTATAACTACCGAAGAAATCGTCGGAAAGGCAGTAATAGATCCTCGTCAATCGCGATTCATCATCACCTTCATCAACAGTCCCCTATTTATCAGCACTCTACACGTCAGATATAAACCTAAAACTGATACATTGGTATGGAAACTATCATACAGTAATACACAGGTACTGTATCTTTCAATATTATCTTACCGATCTGCTAATCCGAGACGACAAGACAATTTCAGAGAGGATCCTATCAACAGTATATCCGTCAATTCTGTTTTCATCGACGGATACTTCGGCACAACTGTCTTTCCAGTCATAGAAATACCAGCAAACAATTTTTCTGCAACAGTAAAAGTTACGAGGTTCAATATTTTTGGGACAATGGACAAAATCCAGTTGAAGGACGTACTGAAACTCTATCACTCAATGCAGATTATGAAATACCGCAATTTAGTCACTGTAACAAAGTTAACTCACGCACAGACAGGTCAGAGTTTTACATTCGGATCTGAGACAAACGATCGCTTCTACGTTGATGATAACTCTACCTTTTTATTCGGTGGAAACGGAGAGGATGTATACGCGCTCAGCAGGAATTCTTCTCGGCTGGTGTGGATTGAGAACGAGGCTTTGGATGACGCTCTGGATACTCTCATAATTCCCAGCGCAATGTGTGAGTCATTGCGCGCTGTTGAAGGATCAGTAGAGTCGGATTGTTGCCGCGGCTCGGAGGACGACGTCACGCTCGTCTGCACGCTCGCTAACTCGACCTCGAAGCATGAGATCAGGGTTGTACTGCGCAGCTATCTGATGGACCAGCGACACAGGCATCTGCAGATTTATTGGCATGATGCAACCCACGTCCTGCTGCTCCCCGAGTGGATCAGCCAACGTAGCCAAGGCGACAGTCACCTTCCTCTGGGATTATTCTTCGACTTGGCAGCGTGGCAGTCTACTATGCTCACTCTGACGAGTTCTGATAATTACCTCGTACTCGGCGTTGCCGATTCTGATAATCCCGTGATCGCCTACAGCTCCGGCGAGAGAGATCTCGTACTCGCAACTCAATTCTTCAATCAAGATGTCTCCTCGTTCGTGCTTTTGCAGGACTTCTTCGCAGATACCACGCCGGACGCGATAGTCAGCCTGGAGTGGGAACGGTTGATGATTTTTATAGTTCAGGGATCTGTAAACAATCTTAAGAGGGCAATGAATGTATCAGATATTCTTAATCTCCACTATGAGACAGGTCTCGATGATGGCAATCAAACAGATTCAGATTTTATCAAGGAATACTTAGTTAATTTGGGTGGCGGGGCAAATGAAAATCAAACAATTATAATAGAACACAATAACAGTTCATTGAGTGATAGGTGAGTAGTTTTTACCTGCATTCATCGCATATTAGTCAGTACTCACTGGCGTTTTGTGATTTTAGAGATCAGATTGGTGTACTGGCGTTGATCGGCGCGTCATCCGGACCATTGCAAGCAACTTGGACGGACAATGGTACGTCGCTCTCGCTGCGCAGCCTCAATACTCACATTGTCGTTAAAGATTGGTGCCACACAGTTCGTCACCGGCTGCATCGTATCGAGTGGTACCGAAATTACTACGATAGGCCGAATATCATTCGATACCTGGATCACTTACAATGCCCTAGAAAAGAAAATTTGATTAGAAAAATTACAATCGGTCGATTGAATACCACGCTTCACGCAATGTATAAAATAATCATTGACAGTGAGCACAATGACAATGACGATGCACAGTTAGTGAGGTGTGTTGGGTCTATATTCGCGGAAAATATCGTTCGTAAATATTTTTTCAGGCTCTTTGGTTTTTCATCGCTAAATGATCAAATGCACTTTTTCTACAATAACTGCAACGTGCTCTTAACCGAGAGCAAGCTACAGACACTGTCGTATAACTATACAAGGAGAAAGCTGCAGAAGATTATCGACGACTTTTTAGCGAGCAACCCGTCTAGCGAAGAAATAAAATCTCTCAACCTGCTGCGAAATAAGTTCGATACGGTTAGCAATGAATGCTGGCAAAATTTTAAAAACAGTTTTAAATCAGGCAATCAGCAGTCATTTGATCTGCTTAATATTGTGCCTGGATGTGCTTAATATTTTTTTTTCTTTAGTAAGTAGAGTGGTTTTTGCGTATAAAATATGTTTTTAAATATCCAACTAAAAGAAGATTTAGATATAAGTTTGTAGTCGAAAAATACTTACTTCGACAAATAAAAAAAAATTATGACACACGCCCAGAACTGTAATAAAAACGATTTCAATTTTTTTCAATGTTAATACTATTTTTTTAATGATGCAGTTAATTAAAATTAACTTTTCTCAGGTGGTAGGAGTACCTTAAATCTATATTGCACAAACTAGAGAATGGTTTTCGCTCCTGATAAAGCTACAATTACTTTATGGAGATATGCTGGCTGTTGCAGAAAGGCTCGTTCAGCCACACCATGACTCACTGGCTTCCTAGATTACCAACAAATGTAATCATCGCTGCTTGAATTTAATATTAATATTGATATCATGCTTTCAAGATATATCAATATTACAGAACTATACTGTAAGAATTTTTCAATGGTATTTTAAATGTAGAAACATATTTTCATGCATTTAGGGGAGTATCTATAAAAATAGCTCATTATTATAGTTTATACAGCTTGAATAACAATTGTCTGTCATATACACGCATCCACACATTTAACAACACACAACACTCCAGAGAATTTTTCGTCTATATATTCACCGGAATCGCCTATGTATTTTGCCACGGGAAACAGATAAATTCCACGATGGCAGCAACGAGAACGACCGTGTCAATCGCCATCGATCCTCTACTGCAGCGAACCAAAGGGATTTCATTTTTTTCCCCCACGTTTGTTTGTATTATTTGCATGCGCAACAACACGAGCTAGATGAAAAGCTCAGTTTCAATTATTTATTTAAATTTCTAGCATGATAAATAATACTTAAATTGTGATTAATATTTTTTCTTCTCTCGCATTTATCGTAGCCACGTATATATATGTATTCTCTTCATCGTCTCAACGCCCATTTGTCTCGGACATCTTCGCGTTATTTGTTCGCCGAGCTTCTCAGGATTTTCCCGCGCCCTTTGTTTCTCCTCTCTCCACCCCGTTGGCGTAAGGAAAAAAGTATAGGAACAAATATTAACCCACAAAGACATTTCGTCTAAGAGAAAACGTAAGAAAAATCCTTTGTCTGAGCCATTGCCACATCACCCTCGCTCTCTGAGGACAATTGAATCCACAAATTAGGGAGCAGGGCGGAGGGGAAATAACTCCGCCGTCAATGGAATGCAAAAAAGAATAGACTAATTGAAAATAAGTCGGTGGTATTCTTTCTGTCGAGTCGGTAAGCCTTTAAAGTTTTAATCTCACATCGTGACAAAGAAATTCCGCGCCACGATTAAGCCAGTCAATGCTGCATCACAAATTTTATTATTATTTTTATAATTGACTCTGAATTTTTGTTCATCATTAACAAATACATTGTTTATTTAGAAAACAAGAGAAATATACTATGTATAAAAAGACCAATTAATATTTTAATTGAGAAAATTCGTAGCTTTGAAAGAGAATTTATATGTATAACGATATTTCCACTGTCTTTGTGCACAATAAGAGTACAATTTCAACTCGGCAACACGTGTATATAGGCACAATCCAACTAGTATAAAATGTTTTCGTGCGTCTGGAATTTGAATAAACAGGAGACACGTGCAGCCATTACAAAATATATTCTAAATTTGTATTTTCTTCTTTTTTGTTTTAGATAGAACACAGTTCCAGCGCGTTTTTAACTTGAAAAATACTTGCAAGTACACACTCTGGTACGGAATAGTAATTCTCATCGATTCTACACTACACAAAGGGTGTATAAAAAAAAACGAATCGGCTTATACCTCCATATACCTTACGATTTTGAATCTCAAGTTGACAAAAAATTCGTCTCTAACGCCCTTTGAGGTATATCATGCTTTTCCGAGCCACAAAGAAAAACTAGAAAATCGAATCAAGGTTATATACAAGATTTTAAGAGTATAAATATTTAGTAAAATGAATTTTTTCTGGGTTATTAAAATCATAATTATATTTGCTATACTCATTGCAACAGATCGCAGTTTGACCTGGTTTATGACAGTCTCATCGACGCTTGGCCTACATTGTGACATCTGTCAAGATGTACTTTTCAATGTAAAACTGATAAACTCGATGCTTTATGTCATTAGAAATATTTTTTTTTACAGTGAAATGAATCTAATGAAATATCTTTGAGAAATGTAATTAAAAAAAAATATTTTTTCACCCATTTAAATGTTGAAAGTAATTAATGAGACTAATAGAACTTGTGGAAAATGGGAAACAAAAGTTTAGACACGTGTTCAATCAACATAAATTACACATTGACCGTGGTTGAATTGTGGGCTCAATAAATAATGACTTTATATACAGAAATGTGAGAATGACCGGGTGAAAGTCGTTAGGACAAATAATTAATTAATGGCAGGGGGGTAAATAAAACATGAGGCAATGAGTATATAGCGCATACATGTTTGTCGTAAAGGGACATGACGACGTGTGGGTTATTAATTAATTAATTTGAATCTCCCACGTTGGGCGGCCAAATGCGAGAGAGAGGGATAAATTAGAATTTGTTGGAGTACATCAGTGAGGACCGGGGTACAATAATGGACTGGTTGGATGTTATTTGTCCAGATAAAATAATATTCACGGTCTAAAGAATCCATACTAGATGAAAAAAAATAGTCGAATATTTTTTTTCTCGATAAACAATCACATATATGATTTGATTTTTAATTTTTTTTTTTCATTCGTTGGGTGAAACTGTCGAATTTATTTTCCCGACGGCGATTTATGATTTATATTCTCGCTATACGAAATAAAGCCATTCGTCTTCGGAAAAGCGCCTTCCGGGGCTCGGTGTATATTCTTGATCAAATCCTATTAATGTACAAATTTTTTTTTCGCATCGTTTTCTCTGTCCATTTTTACTCGAGTTATATGTGCTGCCACACATGCATACACTTTTTTCTGTGAGGTTAGACGAGCATAGCCACCTCGTTTGTTGGGCATTTATGTTGGTTGCGGCTTTGCCTCTAGAATTTATTATGCACGTCTGACCACACGTGGACCTTGACTACTGCATTGAGGGTCAGGAGTAAAAAAGTGATGTAAAGTCGAAATAAACATTATTAATTTAAAAAATGACTTTTTTCCAAGCTCTATATATAATTTAAAAATTAAAATTAATTATTTTTGCTTTTATTTCACTTATTAATTTGAATATATAAATTTAATCGAAAAGTTTACTGATTAACAATAGAATTTTTTTATACTAAAAATGTCTTTTTTCATTATTGTGAAGAATATTTTCAAGTTTTTTAAAAGTATTCTCGAAGCAAACTGGGCAAAAAAAATTTTCCCAGCTCTTAAAATACGTGGGGGGGAAAAAAATAAAAGACTTCTTAATCAATAAGGAATAAAAAATGGCACGGTTCTTTGCAATTAGTGAGGCATTTCACGTGGACATTAATCCTTGTTGTCAGGACTAAGATCTCGCGGTCCGGCACGTTGGGATATTGCTCAAATATTTTTCTTCAGTGAACGTGACTAGAAGCAAAGCTTCAACCATCATTTTTTCCCAACAAATGGAAATTTTTCAGCAACAGTATAGATACAATACGATGCTTTATAGAATAAATCATTGTACTCAACAAAACACTGCACAATTCAATATAAAATTCAATTTGGCTTTTAGAACAACAAAAAATCCAGAAAAAAAAAATTTCCCTCAATATACAAATCATTAAATATTCCAAAATATCTATACCTTTCAAAGATCCAGTCGTCCATAAAATCCTCTCGCTATTGCACTAGAAGATAATTTTTTCTCCTCGTTTTTTCCTGTCTTTTCTTTCAGCGCCCAGCTTTCTCGTCTTTTCTTCCCGTATCAACGTCACTACAGATACACACAAGTCCGATAGGCAAGCTCGAGTTCACCCCGGGCGAAGTCTGATGACATTCTAAAATATGCAAGTGGCTCTGGTCGACGACGCTTCGGTCCCTCGTCAGCAGGAAGAGAGTCCAAAAAAACTACGGAAAAAAAAGAAAATTATTGTCAATACGACAGAGATAAAAGTCATTTGAATATAAAAAAATCACCATGTAAATCACAAATTCAAGGAGCTCTAGACTAGTCATTTATCGTCGATTATCAATTGATCGCAGAAAAAATCCAATATTTTTTTTCTGGATTTTTTTTCCTTTTACAGGTCTATGTGCGCGTGTGTGTACAAGGGAGAGTAAAAAAGTGAGCTGATAGAACGAGACCAGCTTTAATATTTCAATAGGCGTGGGAGTAAAAAAAACTCACTGCCTACGCCCAGAAAGCTCTCTTTGACTTCTTCATCCCTCTATACCATGACTTTTTATGCACGTCGCGCTGCTTCCAGGTAGGGACTACAACAGCGACGATACACGCTTGCCCGCTTTCTATATTCCCGCGCTATTCACCCTTTGATTTGTCCCCTATCGCGACCTTTAGAAAAAAAAAAGACAAAATCTGTCCTCTCAACTCGAATTTTTCTCTTTGGATAACCTTGAAAGAATATCTTCTGGCTCGAGTTCAATTTTCCGGAGCTTTTGAACACCCTTGTCCTTTGCAAATTAGAAATTTATGTTCTCTTTTTAAACAAGACTTACTTTAAATCAATTGTTTTAAAAAAATATTAAAAAATAAACACATTTTTTCCTTGAAAGTATTTTTTTTTTGTCAAGAAAAATTTTTTTTAGATTGTTGGATAATGTACGGAATATATGGGGGTAAAAATAAGGTTTGAATGAGCGCGCGCGGGCGCTGGGGTTTAGGATTGAAGTGGAGAAACAAAAGCAGAGAGGTCGGATGGCAAAAAGAAAAATTTTAAATATTGGCAAGAAGTCGTTGTCGGAATACTCAAGGCACCCTTTCGCATAGACACACACGCAGATAGGGTGAGAGTAGAAAGCACTAAAGGAGGAGTTGGAGACTGCAATACAGGCAATAAGACGATTTTTTTTCTTCTATTTATATCGCTCTTCTTTTCTATTGCGTTTTCATTTGCCTCTTCAGAGGCTATTGAAGCAAGTTTTCTGTTGCCTCTCGCGCCAATAAAGAAAAATTTTAATATCAAACTCACTCTCAATATGTCCGTGTTGTTTTTTCATATTCGCCCAATAGCATGCAATTCCTGCCGATGAAACTCCAATTCGGCATTGAAGAATGATTGAACTCTTTCAGGTTGACCTCTCTGAAATATTTCAAATGAAAAACAAAAATTATTTCATGCGGTAGTAAAATTTCGTTGCAGAGAGCACTGTTAAACATTTTTTACACAAAATATTCAGCATATAAATCGTTATGGATCATATAACCGGTATTTTGCATAGCGGATATGCGATAGTCAGGCTGCCGAGACTATGATGACTAATTGCGCGGTAAAATTTGGTTTGAGTTGATGAATTGATACTAAAATTTCCCGAAATGATATTTCGTACTTTGAAATTGTGAGTTATCGCAGCTATTCTACGAGATTATTTTGAATTACTATTAAATTTATAATACTAAGCGATTATTATGATAAAATGAATTTATCTAATAGATAACTCGCTTAATATGGATTAAATTGATGAATTTATATTGGAAAATAGTATATAAAACTATTTTCTCATTTTCTGAGACTAAAAGTTCGAGTATCCCTCGCAACAATCTTCCCTTACACTCGACACAAGGGTCACCATAAACTCAGGGTCAAAAGAATTTTTTAATCGTAGACTTTCTAGCATCAAAGACTCTAAACAATTGTTCAAGTAGTCTATCCACGTATTTCACCAGTCCCTCTCGTTCGCCTTTCAGTCAATCCTCAGTAGTAGAGGGCTGAAGCGAAAAGCACGAAGAATAAGGTGGCCCTGAGGAGGGAGCACTAAAGAAAAAGTTTCACGCCGGATGTTCTCCGTGTAATAGAGCCTTAAGATCTCGGCCCAAACGTTACGCAACAAAAGACAGGAAGATATTGTTCGTATTTTTCATACTACATACTGATATGCGTTGAAAATTGTCTGAAAAAAAAATTTTTCTCATTCAAATTAATCAAGCCAAAATATTCGAATAAAAATAAAAAATACTATTCTTTGCATCCAATTATAGAATAATTGTGTCATGTACAAAAAAAAAAAATCGCTTTTTCCAAGCGTGTCAAAATTTCAAGTGGTTCTCACACTAAAAGACACTTCACCACGACCCTGCATCCGTGTCAAGGAGCTTTTTCATCCCGATTTCGCCAAAAGAAAGTGTTGCCCTGCATGCAAGCATTAGTTGGCGCCCATTGAGGAATTAAAAAGCCGACAATAGTCCTGATTTTTCTACCGAGAGTTGCCCTAGACATTTGTGTCGAGTGTGAGAGGAAATAAAAGCTCAATAATTGGCAGGACAAGTCAAACGTAAGTCCGAAAAGTTTCTATTTTTGTTTTGTCTTTTGATGGCAAATCTATTGGACCAACCTGATTTGTTATTCTCTCTCAACGTCTCCATTTTCTGTTCAGAGAGCACGCAGACTTTGGATTGCCCTCGAGGGTAACTTCATCCTTCTCGTTCATGTCGTCTGCCATCGTCTAATGTGAATCACGACAAAGAGAGGCCAAAAAGCCAAGCTCTGGGGGACAAGGGATGACATAAAGGCTTGGCCTCACGATCTCTTAAACCTACAGACAAAAAAATCTCGTGAGTATAATACGAAATCGACCAAAAAATAATCCTAAAAACACTGAAGATCCAATCGAGTCGTTCGACACTTGAATCAAAGCTTTAAAATTGTTGCAAAATATTCAACATGTAGGTTATGTAACAAATTATACCTCAAAAATGGTCCAGTCCACTTGAAGGATCATTGCTGCATTGTAAGTATATTTTTAATTTAATCACTGAAATAAGAACACTAAATTCAGGTTATAAGTGCAAAAAGTATGAAATAAGTCTGACCAATGGCAATTCACTATCGGCGAGTTTCTAATTGGCCGTTGAGAGATGCAAAAAATGTCCAGTGGAGGACACTGACGTCACGCACGCCGCGTTTTGTCGTTCAGGCGGTAAGTTCGTTAGCCATGTTTTTTTTTAATCTGATTGGCAGCTGTCCGGCGCCGCTTTTCCGCCGCATCTCTGTGCAAAATTACTCGTAATATTATCATTTAACTCGACATAAGGCAGGGATGAGGCAAGTTGCTTGATTTCTAGAGACTTGCGCGCGCACCACCATGAACGGCACGGAGGTTTAGCGCGCGCACACGTCCCGGCAGTAACGCGGTAAACCTCGTCTCTTGGCGTACAGTCAGTCTCTCGCGCGCGTCATACGTGTCTAAAGTGCTCCGTTCCATGCGATTGTTTCAGTGAAATTACTACGAATTGTATTTTCGATTATTTCAATGTCTTGTGATGTGATTGTTGACTGAAAAACAGCTGTGCCTCGTTCTGGGACGCCACGGTGTTTGTTGATGTAACTGACCTTTAACGGGGAGTCCAACAACGCAGCGTCATCCTGAAAGGTTTGTTTTCTTAGATCAGTTATATGTTACCTGTTTTTTAACTTTTCAGTCAGCTCTCATCCCTCTTTGTGTGTTTGTCTAGGATTTTTTGAGGTTATGTAATATGTATTCCAAGGCTTTTAATACATACACTCATGGTGTATTGAGTCTAGGGTTGAATAAAAAGCATAAAATATTGTTATTTATTCCTTGACGAATTGGTTTATACTATATTCATTCCTGTGTATCGTATTTTTTAGCTTGAGAAAAAAAATTTTTTTCGCGAGCAGTTTTTTTTTTCGCCTGGAAACTTGTTGAATTTGAATGATCGTTCAGGTGTGCATACGAGGAGCGAGTTGGCGAGGAATTTATAGAGTCATTGGACTTTCAGTATGTATATTTATTATGTTTTTTTTTCCCTCTCTCGGCTTGAATAAGAGAGCGTAAGCTTCTCTTGAGTGAGAAGGGCGGCTTCTCTGACGCATAATGTTTTCGTGGAAACGAGAATAGAAACGAGAGCGGGATATAAACGGGACGATGTGCTTTCGCTGCGTGAGCTGGCCTGTCTCTTAACTTGTATCTCTTGTTAGACTCTATACTTTCATCATGCTGACCATCAAAAAACAGTAAAAACATGATGACTACAATGTCAAAAATATTATTCGTAAAAATAAATCAGTCCTGCTTGCTCCCAAGTCATTGTATCACTCTCATTTATGCTTCTAGATGATTGAAAAATTTTTTTAAGGTCTGTTATTGAATTATCAAAATTCCCAACTGTTTGTTGTCGGTGAATGTCTTTTTTTTTGTTAGGAAACATTTATCTAAAAAAATATTTTATGTCAGATGTAGTTTTGTAGTTATTTTTAAATATAAAGTAATTACTAACTTGTCTGGATTTCATCTGTATACATATTTAACTCGCTCTAATATCTGTATGCGACTCATTAGAACAAAGTTTTCCTCAGGCAAACTCTAATGAAGTGTCTGAACTAATCACAAATTTATTTATACATAATTAAATGTACATTTGACTAATTCTCGACTGTCTGTTGCAGATGTTAATATTTCTGACGCTGCTGCTGACGGTCCACCACGTGGTCTCGCAGTGTGGACCAGCTACACAGGACAAATTGGCCATTTACAATGTTATACTGAGGACTTACTGGTCCAGGGCAAGATTTCCCAGACACTATCCAGAATGGAGACCTCCTGCGCAGTTTGGCAGACTTGTTGGTGAGTGTTTTCTTTTTTTTTATTGATGTTAACTTTTTTTTTGCGTCCCCAGAGAATTTATATTCATTTGCACGAATGCTATTAGAATGATAAAGATATTTTTCATGAGTAAGTATAATGGCATTTAATGTAGTGCAGTCATATTGGTCACTGCGAAAATATCAATGAGTTGTGTGCACATTTGATACACGCACATTGAATCCGCTAATGCATACATTTCAATGAACAATTTGAACCCCTTCGTTGATGCTGATTATTATGCTCTGTCACAGATCATTCTGCTAAATTTTTATTCAGCTAATTTTAGAATGAATAATATATTACTCGTACGGGTTATGAAGTATGCATTATATTTGCAGATAATATTTTTATTTTACGGATAATGACGGCTTAAGAGGAATTAAATTTTTGTTTGAAGTTTTTCTATCGTGTTTTTATCGTCAATTATCGTATAGATAAAATGTGGAGTTGAATTATTTGGAAGTTGAAAAAAAAAGTTCGTTAATCGAGAGCGTTTTTGTGATGAAGGTATTGTTTTAATTTTGTAAAATAATATTAGGGTTTTTTCTGCGTGACAAAAATTTATCGTAGAATTATTTCAAGTAGTTTTGAATTTTTGGCCATTGATGAAAGTGAGTTAGGCTAGAGGGAGTTATTTTTGTCACACTGCTCAACATGTCTGATGAATTTTAAAATATGTGGAAGCTCGTTAGTGGACGGAGGATCTCGAAAGAGTGGATGTGCAGGTAAAATATTAACCAAAATGAAAAATTTTTCCTAGCTACTCTACGCAAACGTTTTTTCTTCTTTCTCTTTAGTTTTTAAAAAATTCAATTTATACACTTCACAAAAAAAAATATATAGAGAGAGAAAGAGAGAGTGAAATTGGAGCTTTTTATATCACAGGGTGACTCATTTTATATAAATTTCGAAGTATATAGAAATAAAACTAGATATTTTGTTCTCGAGCTTAAACTCAAAGAATTACTTGAGCACGTATATATTACATACGCACGTTTAAGCTTTTAAAATACCATTTACAGTGATTTTACGTGACATTGCACTTCAATCTCTTTGCAATAGCTGTGTGGTAAAATAAATTACAATGAAATGAAATCAACGTTGAAATAAAATATAAATGGACTCTCTTTTAAATCAACTTCAACTATTAACTTTTTTATTTCGTCTTAAACATGCTATTAATTTAACGCAACATGAATTTTAAACAAAATCTATAGTAATTTTCATATTTTATGAGTTATATCTTATACTCAACCAATATAAAATGAAAAAATTTATTAATCTATTTTTTTTTAATTACAAATAATACCCAAACGTCATTTTGATGAGTCATCGAGAATTTTCAAAAGTTATGTAAAAATAAATCAATGATTTTATTTAAAAAATTATCGCGGAAAAAAATTATTGCTCCTTACTTTCTTTAATATTTTGCCCCGAGTTTATATATCCACTATATATATAATTTAAGATATTTTCTTTTGCAAGATTTATAGATAGATAAATTTTATTTTCATTAAAGTCAGGACATTTGAATATATGTATACTCAACGCTCCCACATCCTCGTTGAACACACTCTGATGCGAGAGAAAATAGAATGGGACATGAGAGAGATCAGGGACCCATGTGTCAGTGCAAAGATATTTTTGGACTGTTCGCCGCAAGCGTGGAGAGGTCCTCTAGCATTTTTCGTACATTCACTCGTCATTTTTTTCCACGTTTATATTATGTCTATAGGATTATTATGATTATATTTTCAATGGCTAGAAGAGTGGGAAAAGTGGAGGTGAGTCGAATGAGAATGCTTTCACCGCGATCTAACTCGACTTGGTGTGTTCCTCATGCCTGTTTGATGTAGTTGGATGCAGCCCCATGGAAACCACCCCCGGGGCTCCCGCGCGCGCTTGCAAGCTCCCGGAGGCTTTTGTTGATTTAATAAACGCAACCCCCGCGGCCTCGAGAGAACGTGCATTCTTTTATATATATATATACGCAGGTATATATACATAACCCCGCATTTTGCATGAACATCTCAACCCCCTTTTCAACCTCTCTCACTCCTTTTTCTTCACCTCTCGTCTATGGATTATATATTTTTTTACCTGCTTTCTTGCATTGTTATTTGAATCTCTGCCGTTTCTTTTGCCAAGATATTTTTTCATCCCCCTTTTTTTATCCTTGACAGGGGTGGATTTTCTTTCTTTCGTCTTTTTTTTGACATTTTATTGGATTTTTATTTTATTCTCAGTTGGATTCACACGTTAATAGCTTTTTTTTTCTGCGTTGTAATTTTTTTCATCCCCTTGTGACTTTGGTCTACACATCAGGGGGTGAAATAGACACACAACCCCTGGAAACTAAGTCAATAATGCTTTTATCGTGTCGGAAAAATATTTTATCACGAGAGCCGGAAACTTTTTGATTTTTTTCTATCATGCTATAAGGGTTGATTTTCTGTATAAGTGAATTTTTTTTTATTATGTCTTTTTTTTTCGACGAGGATATTTTTAAAGGAGATATATATTTGGAGTATTGTCGGATAAACTGCCGAGTCAGTGCAGATGGTTTGTCGTCACGGATTTTCAACCCCCTCTTCGTCGTCGCCGGTGATTTTCTCGCTTTTGAGCCTTGTCTCAGTGAACAATCCGTGAGAGTAGAGAAGCTTGTGCGCCAGCAACCAGTGTCACTGCGTCGGTAATTTCCCGTGAAATTATTCAAATCGCACTCGACGTGCATTCAACCCCTTTTGACTTTTCTTTTATTTTCGCACTCGACACTTCTCATCATTTTATCCAACTTGACAATAATCTTCGTATTATTCCATTTTTTTAAAAGAAAATTTTTAAGCGATTAAATTTTTTTCAAGGGATGAAAAGAAAAAATTTAAGGGATGAATTTTCTACATTTAAATGTATATATTGATATTTGAATTTTTTTTAATTTAGGATTTTTTGATACGTTAAATTCTTGTTATAAGGGTTGGATATTTTTGAGATTTTGGAGAGGGTTGTTATTACACCTAGACATATAAGAGGGATGGTGAATTTAATGTTGTGCTATACCAGCGTGACAGATTATGCAATCAATCAACCCCCGGCATTTTGTTTTTGATACACAAATCCCTCTGTATATACGTCATCCCTCAACTTGAAGACTATCCCCCCAGTGGGACGTTGCGCTATTATCCGTCGTGTAACTTTACTATACAATCTGAGATTTTTCGTTGCTAATAATACTAAAGTTAGTTTTTTCCCGTGTTTAAATAAAGTTAACCCGATTTTTTTTTTTACTGTATAGGGGTGGATTTTCTGTATGTTACCTAACTAACTGAGTGTCGAGAACCCAATAAAACACCAATAAACTCAGACGCGAGTAATTAAAAGTTTTATCGACAAGTCTGCCTTTTTGTCTTGTTCTTGGGTAACGTCAACCCGGTGCAAAGGGAGAAAAACTCCCCTAAGATTAGTAAGTCTGCGTTTTATTCTTTATATTATCTTGTTTTACATTTATCTTTTTTGTTCAAGTCGAATTTTTTGTCTCTCACTCCCTCTACTTTCACAAGGGAATAATATTAAAGAAAAAAAAAAAGATAAATCAGTATATTATCGATAATAATTATTGAAGAATATCTGGAATTTTTTATTATTTGTAAAATTATAATTAATGGCGTGGAAAATATTTTTCAATGGTATTTAAGTAATTTTATTAATTTTGAGATTTGTATGGCGTGTCTTTTAAACTTGATAGGATGGTGTCGTGATTTAATTAATAAATTCATTTGCACTACCCTTCTGGTATTCTCATTATTTTAAATAAAATTAAAAACTCTTTTCGGCATTGTGCTTTCATTAATTTTAATATCGTCGCCAGAGAATAACCCACACTCTGTCGTCGACTTGGACAGAGAGTGGGAAAATTCCAAACCACCCCTAGATTAAGCACGATGGTGAAAAACTTTTCCACTCAACTGATTTTTTCAACTCTTAATGGATATTCTTACTTTCGATTTTGACTTTTCTTTTAATTAGCAAAAGTGCACGCTATAAGTTTAAAATATATACCTGAGAAGTCAATTTCACTAATTAAAAATTATTTTTCAACCTTTAGATCTCAGTATAATTAACGGGAAAAAATTGTTTGTTTGTTTGTTTTTTTCATTTGCATTTCGTTTATCAAGTAAACTCAAACAAAACATATACTGAGAAAATAAAGAAAATATAAAATATATAGATGATAGGAATAAATCCTAGTTAAAGTCAATTTCATTTGAAGAAAACTTGAATGAAAAGTAAACGCTCTTTGATAGAAATATTAATAAAACATCCCTGAAAAATTTAAATATCCATATTATAATATAAATTCAAAAAATAGAAGGTGTTATCACATGAAATAATATTAAAAATTCAATTTTTTTAAAATTATAAATATTTTTCTTTAATGAATAATTTTTCGTTTTAAACCCTTAAGCAGTAACTATACCTTAAAAATAGGGAAAACATTTTTTTTTTTTCATTAAAAACGATTTTTTATAGAAACGCGAGTATAAAAATATTGTTAGATGGAGCAAAAAAAATGTTATTTTTCGTAGGAAATTTTCTTAGTAGCATATCCTATATATTGTCGAGTCTTAAGGGGTTAGCAAGGGTCAAAAACATGGTTGGAGTTAATTCGAGGTCGTTAGGTTGAGATAGGAAAATTCTGCAGCCTCTCAGTGGTTATCTAGCGCGACAACGAGCATTTTAAAGAGGCAGCGAGGCAAGGGAACGAGTGGTTTTTAACCCCCTGGTGATTTTCACCCTCGGGGGTGAGGGATAAACTGTAGTAGTTAGCGATGCAGATTAGAGGGTCGAGTAGTCGCGCGCGTATCCCGGTGGAAATGTCGGGGGATGTTGCACATCGTCCTCTATTGCACATTTGGGGGTACGGGGTTAACAACCCCCTGTTTCTCGCCATGTAGGGAGCAATGCCGTTAGGCGAGGACGCGAGCGCGTGTAATAATAGCGATGAATTGTTGATGGCGCCTGACTACTCTGTATTTATGTCACCAATGTACCACACCAACCCCTCAAAGGGGTTGTAAAATAACCCGCTCCATCTCTCGATCAACTCACCCTCATACACCCCCATCAAACCTTAAAATTTTTACTTTTTACGCTGTATACTGAATTTTTCACATTTTCGCCCCTAATATTTTAATCAAAATCGGGTCCAGATACTGGGGTGGGGGTGGAACCATCCCCTCCATGCATCATTAGACGATGATTCATATTTAAATTCACATAAATTATGTACTATAATAAAACTTTGATTGAATCAAATTTTTTTAAGGGTTGAATTTTTTAGGGGATGAACAATTTTTTCACACACAATTTTTTTTTTACTTTTTCAAACAAACGATTTAATATAGAAGTTTTTATTTAATAATATTTTTTTTGTTATTATTTCTAATTGATCAAAAAATTGAAATTTTTTTTTAATATTTGGTATTGTACATAATGAAAAGGATGGAAAATGAGTTGGTTAATGAATTTTATTACTCTGTATACCAATTTTCCTGTTTTTATTTCATTCTCACGAGTTTCATGCAGATTTTTTTGTTGCTTCCCTGCCGGAAGGTAACAATTTTTTTTTTTTGAGGGGTATGTATATGGCCATATAGGAAGCAATGGGTGTAGAGGGTGGATAGCCACCCTCTTTAGTGCACTCGAGAAACTGGCCACGTTGAAATTCCGATCGGACGACGGCACCTCGTTACGTTGAATTCATTCGCGGGGGTAGGTATTCGCGTCGACGTGTGTAGCCAGAAGGGGTTTTGTGTTATATGGTATACGTATATACAAAAGGGTTGGCATTGGGTGGTTAAAAAGCTAGGGGCTGCCGCGGCAATGGAAAGAGCTCTCCGGAAACGCGCACGATCGCATCCCTCGCATGATCGATAAACCACCCCCCGCATCGTTCTGTATATATATAGTGTTTTATACGAACAACAGGCAAATGAAAACACGAGAAAGAAATACACTGAAATCATTTGAAAGATGTGGCGGCACGGCAGCGACAGAGGGGGGGGGGGTGAGTGTGAGTGGTAAAAAGGGAAACGAGTGAAAAAAAAAATTTGCAACGAAAAGAAGAAGCTTTTTATTATATTTTTCACACTTGTTCGTTGCTTGCTGTATATTTTTAAATGAAATTCTAGGCAAAAGCTCGATTTTTTTTTGCCATTTAATTAGTAGTAAGAATTTGTTCGAGTAATTAAAATCACCATTTCTTTGCCTTTCTTATTACTTAATTACAACGGATTAACAGCGTACTGTAGTACAGCGCCACTTTAGAGTCGCAAGAGTTGGAAATTATTTTAAAAGCTCTAATAAAGGCTTGTTAGTCTGTTTTTTACCGGATATAAAGTTGACTTTCTACTTATACTTTAATTTTTCATATGTTCATAAAAATTATTAAGTTCACGATATAAAATGATATTATAGTATAACAAGACTCTTTATAACTATTATTAATATTAATTAGAATTTTTTTTATATTTTACTTTGTCAACTGTGATTTTATTTATTTTTTGTTTCTTAAACTGGATGAAAAAAAATATCTATGTTGAATTTTTATCATTTATTTAATGGTTTGAATTTTTGTTTTTGTTTTTTTTTTTTTTTTTGGCAATTCAATAGATGACTTTTATTATCAAATTTTACAACGAGCTCTTGCCTAATTAATCTAAAAGTATTGTAATTTTAGTTGACATTTTAAAAGTATATAATACTTGTTTTTACCATTGTCAAATACACGGATATAAAATGATGGGGAAAATGGTCGTTATGACGACACACACGCCGGCACATTTCCATTAAAGTCGAATGGAATTTGCAACGCAATTGTTGGCCCCTTTCCACACACGTGAATTCTGGCAATCAACATCATATATACTCTGTTCTCTCCATTTGCCACCAACACGTTTCGTGTAGCTTTGCTCTGCTGCCAGGCAGAGAATGTGTGCATGATGTTCTCTCTAATATATATCCTCTGTTTGCCTCGTGCAGCAGAGAGAAGCATCATGAGATGAGGAATCTATCTGACTTTGCCAAAAGCCTGGATATTAATTCCAACTATGAGTCGTGTATATAGCTGCAAATCAACGCGAGTTAAAGGCACATCACTTTCCCCCCAAACTCTGTTCAAAGCATACTTCTTTCACGCTTCATTATCTTCTGACATCAATGCTATCTCCCGAAAGTAACAGATTGTGTCAGTCATCGGACACCACTAATAATCATTATAAATAATAACGTTAGAATCCATAACTTCAAAAGAACCTACATCTTATATAGGGAATTTTTTTTTGTCAAATTTTCAATGGAATACTTCAAATCTCGCTTTAATTATTCTGAATTAAAATTCTTACAACAAAAAAATGAAATAAAAAATTTTTTTTATCTCTCTTAGTCTTTGAAATATTACTGTATTTTTAGAAATTTTAATTTTTCAAAATATTTCAATAACTAAGAGAGATAAAAAAAATTTTGTTATATATTTTTTGTAGGGAATTTTATCCTAAATAATTTAACTCTCATGATCTCGCTTAGTTATCGAGTTATCGCAAAAAAAAACATCAAAAAATGACGAAAACTGTGGAAAACAAAGTATGTTTTGATGGGATGAACTGACAAAAGCCAGTTGGTGCTTATTTTCAAGCTAAAAGTCTGCTATATAGTAATAAGAAGAGTTTCCATTCAGGTTTTTTTTAGCTTGAGTAGAAGCAGAGACATTCTGCCTGACATGAGGCCATGTTTCGTGGATTTTTACCGCCGCACTGAAGCAATTGTTTGAACAGACTCGAAAGCAGGGCTCTGGCGTGTATATGTGTGTATATATATAGGTTAGAGTTGGAATAGAAGTACCAGTGGTAGTAGGGTGTACTTGGCAGAGGAACTTGTAAGTGGCAAGTTTGCAAAATGGCGGTGAAGCATCCCTCTAGCTATTTTAGAACAGTCGTGAGCAAAGGGTCACAGTCGAATTTATATATGAGATCATGCATTTATACGTTGACATTTTGGTAAGCCGACGAACACACAACCTCGTGACCTAGCATGGTGATGAAAGAAACTTTGGGGCAGGCTATGATGGCACCTGGGTCTCACTCATGCAGTCTTGTTTTAATGTATAGACTGTTGGGTATAATGTCTGTTACACAAGCATCACTAGTCCTTTTTTTAAAACCCACTTCCTCTTATTTCAAAAGACGAGGAAGAAGAAAAAGAAGTATACTCTGTAAATAAAGCAGAGCGAAGAAGACTTTGGTTTCATCAGTCTGTGAAACTGAAACACTTTGCTATTGGCTCGCTTTCCACCTCTCCTACATTTCGTTTATGCTACTTCCTTTCTTCTATCTGAACTTTTAACGACGACGACGACGACCCAGTCGCTTATTTACTCCTCGTCTTTCAAGCTTCTCTCAAAGACGAGTCTGAGATTTTTTTTTGTCTTGCAAAAAAAATGAAAATTTGTAATTATTTATTAATCTCGTCAATTTTGTTCTAATTATTCAGAATATCTGGCTCGAATTTCTCCAATTGTAAGGATATAGTGTGAAAAAGTAGGACGAAATATGTTGAAATTCCTGAAATAGATGATCTTTGAAAATTGCGACACTATGCCAACATTCTTTTTCGTAGTTGAAATATTTAGAATGCATTAAATTATTTATTAATGTTGGTAGAGAGACGGTGTTTAAATTTTTTGTGTGTTTAAATTAAAATTATTTTCAGTTAAATATTTATAGAGATGTTAAAAGCTTTATTAGGACCTTTTAAAAAAATCAATTGTATTAAAAAAAAATTCAAGCTTCAATTTAAAAGTTACTTGATATCGAAATTTGTTTGTATAATTTTCTCCAGATAGTTCTCCAGGTACTAGAGTAGTTCCACATCCGGTGGAATGACTCAAAAGTTCAGGAAAAAATCCGGCGGTGGGCCGGAGTATTTTTTACATTAAAAACATAACAATATTTATGGATAAACTGATGGGACCATGGCGTATTAACTTTTTTTTTCCTTTGAATAGGGTTGAAAAAAGATAACAAACGTAGGGAGTAAGGTATTTCGACGTAATTCCAAGCTGTGGTATTTTTTTGAGTGTCAAAAACCCGTGAAAATGATGATTTTTGGGGGTAAACTTTGACTGAAGCGTCGGTACAGGTGCATAAACTTTTCTATCCTTTAGATAGGGTCAAAAAATTGTAAAGAAAGTATGAAGTAAGGTATTCCAACATTATTTCAAGCAATATTTGATTTTTCTAAATTATTTAAATTTTCTATATGAAGAAATTGTTTTACCATTTTTTTCTAGAAAGCACTCAAGTAATTTCCTAGTAATTATAGGAATGTTGATTTTACTTTTTATTTTATTTTATTATTATTTTTTTTTTTCTGATAGAAAAAAGTGTTACACTTTTAAATTCTCAGCATTACGTTTAAGATATATTAGTCGAAAAATAAATTAAGAAGAAAAGAAGGGATGCCAGTTAATTTCCACGGTTTTGCCTGTACAGAGCGAGAGCGTAAACGAGCAAGGGAATGTCTCCGTTGTTTTTAATTTATTCGCTCACGCGGGCGCGAGCCGCCTCGAGAAAGAGTTTTCGATGTTTTATTTTATAGGATCCATGAAAACTTTTGGTTATGAGCCAAAAAGGTGTAGAGGGGGGTAGGGGGTTACCCGAGAATTTCCGGGGGGCTGAAGGTCGATATATCATGAGAGGTTTGTACGGATGGTTATAAAGCATCGCGCGCGCTTTCGAAATCTCAGAGGCGCAATCCGGCGTCAGAAAAGTAAAGGGGTCGTGGTGGAGAGAATTGAGGGTGGAAATGCAGACTGGAATTCCACGGATTTCCTGAATAAATATTCCCCAGCACCCTAAGCGTCGTCGTCGTTGGGGAAAGGGCTGTAGCAGCCGGCGGGGAAGCAGTGTATCTAAATAGTTATATATTGCCTTTCAACCCTCGGAGAATTCCTAGCGATCAACGACGAGTAGGTAAATAATTTAGCAATGAAAATAGTGTGAACAGGCTGCTGGGTGAATTTACTGATGATAAGGCTCTTAAAGACGATGTAATCTCTCTCTGTCTGTGTCTGAAGAAGCAAGAGGCTATCTTGAAAAAGTTAGATTTACTCAAGAGTACAAATCTGACAATATGGCGTCGTGAAGGAGCTTTTGAAAACGGAAGTAAAAAGAGAGAGAGAGAGAGAGAAGGAAAATGCGGAAGACGTCGTTAAGGATTTTCCCGTTATATTGTCGTTCTCTGATGGTTACATTGCAATTCTGATCATGAAATTCAAATTCATTCTTCGCTCGTCATTTAGTTTCGCTGAAATGCTTCGTACAACTATAATTCCTGGAAAATTATATCGATCATGCATCAGTATTTAATTCTATGACATAAATGAAACATCAGATTAATTTAAATTACTAAAGTTATAGCGAAAAAAAAAATTTTATAAAATTTTACTTTGAATATATCGTACTAATGTTCATGTTTTATTCAATTTATTTGCAGTAGTATTATATTTTAATACATCTAGAATGAGTTTATAAAATATTCAGTTTAGGGAAAAAATTTTTTTGTGAAATTCTCAAAGTGGTATGTATAACTCTTAGATATCTCGATATTTTTGTGATTTTTTTTGGTTTTTCGCTGATATCTCGGTTACTAAGGAAGATAATAAAAAATGTTATAAGAGTTAAATTATCAGGAATGTTATTTGCTACAAAAAATGTGAAATAAATTTTTCTGTATCTTTATCAATTTTTGAGATATAACTATTTTTTTGAAATTTTGTTTTTTCAAAATATTTCAAAAACTAAGAGAGACAGAAAAAAATTGAATTAATGTTTTTTGTCGGAAATTTAATTCTAAATAATTTAATTCTAATCACATTTTTTGCCATCTTGCATATTTACCGAATTATCGGTAAATAACGAAGAAAAATTAAAAAAAAATATGAAATCTCAAAGGAACCCATTGGAAAAATTTCTCTGGAAAAAATTTTACATTTTATAATATAAAATACAAGACTCTTTGAACTAAAAATAAAAAAACCAATAAGAAACATCTCACTTGAAGATTTGGACAGGAATCCTTTTTTGGCATCTAAAGGGCTACTAGCTTGCAAACCGTCCAATTGCTCGTTTTTTACCGTCGTTGTTTCACGTCAGATTCTTTCCGCCTTAGTAAGAATTTATACATGTACACGAGGAGTAGAGAGAGGGCGAGACTTTTGCGGTGGTTGCAGCCGAGCATTGAGCGCAATAGGGGCGCTAACGACGCGTCGTTTCACACCCCTACAGCGCGCCAGCTTTTACCTCTTACCCCCCGTGCAACACGAGATATTCTAGCGTTTGCCAAGTCGCAGTTGGACTTGTGCGGTTTGCTGCAGCCGTTATAGAGCGTTGCACCAAGCCAAAGTTGAAGTAGGGTGCGAAATCCATTTGTAACCATCACGCGTGACTTTTTTTTCACCGGGGATTATTTAAGATTGCGCACGAAATTTCGTATTTAGAGTCGCTATAGCTATACACTGCAAAAGAGGGATCATGGCTGATGGAAGGAATTAATTCGGGCTTTAACCCATATCACAGAGGAGCTTGCAAGTGCACAGGAAGAGAAGAAGGGTGAGACGAATAAGGGAACGAGGAGGCGAACTGAATCTGCAAGCAATCACCAGAGCGGAAAACGTCAACTAGACTGTGAACGAATTTTCCTGTGCAAGACCAATGTACCTTTCCGTCGCAAAAAAGGATATATATATTTTCAGGAGTGTAAGTAGCTTGTGACATGGACATACAAGCAACTGCTCCATATATAGACAGACATTGAAAATATATTCATCTCTATAAAACACACATTATGTCGCGCTTGACGGCTAAATTACTTATTTCTCCGGTTACATTATTGACTATCCACTCAGACATCGCGGTTTTTCTTTCATTTTTATTCTATGTATATGTTTCTAGTTGGGTGCAACAGACTGCACGAAAGCTCTCCTCATTAGAAATTAGTCCTGAGAACCTCTGGGGTAAATAGGGTGGACACGTTGTGCTCCATTGTTGCGGTCACAGCAACCAGCTGCAGCTTTTGCTTTCTCTCTCTCAAACACATCACCGTCGTTTGCTCAGGTAGTATTAGAAAAATCATAATTTGAAATTCGTGAAACATTTCTTAGGGTTTTTTTTTTTCAAATAGCAGTTGTAGTTACTCTTTAAATATTTAATTAGAACTCATGATGATTGAGATGCATTAGGATGAGTAAATGGTGAAAATTGATATATGATTTTGTAGTATCATGAAAGGGAAATAATAAATTTGACATGTACAAATTGACAAGGTATGTACTGGCAGTAGGATATATGACGTTATACGCGGACATCACACAGAGGGCTGATGCCAGTTTGACTAAAGGGGCGTGCAAACGCTGGTATTCATGCTCAACTCTTGACAAATATGCCCGCGAGTTTATGTTGGTATTGAACAGACGCTCGCGTGGATTTCAGTGCAGTGTATAATATGAGTATGTGCGCATCCTTTGCAGCGTATATCTGAAACATCGATATGACCTACAAACCAGTGGCGAGTATCGACACGTCACTCGGTGATATGACACGTCTGACAGCGCCCGTTGACGCGAAAGTCATGTCATCGGAAAATCCAACAACATCCTCCATTATATATACCCGTACTCTGAGTTGCCTCGTCTTTTGCCTGATGGGTTCAGGAAAAGCTCATTATTGACACTTTTAGGACACAAATAAACCCCTAACGTGCATTGCATGAATGTATAAATATGAACTATTCAACAATATTATAAAAAAAAATTTTAAGCTTTTTTTTCAATAGAAAACTGATGATGAATAGTCTGAAATTGGAATAAATATTAAAAAATTTGTGAAGGCATTTTATGGTAATGGCGAAATTGAATATTTTGTGTAGGGACAATTTACCTACCCTCAAAAATTTGAATTTGTACATCATGGGGTTGTTAATCCGTTTATTTGAGTGCTTTAAAAACTTTTTACAGGGTAAAAGGGGAGAGTTTAGTGACGGATTTTCAATCCATTTCGAGAGATGAACACTTTTAAAGATTTAATTGGTTATTTTGATCCCTTGGACACGTGTCTTTTTATAAGAGTATATATAGCTGATGATAAGAGAGGGTGAAAAAGTTTTATGTATAGTTGAAATAAAATACCCGGATTTTTTTTCGGGGATTAGAGTCTTGTGTGAGAGTATATATCTTACAACAAAAAAAACTAATACTATTTCAATTCACACCCTCTGTTGTTTTTCTTGGCTAAGAATTTTTTTGTTGTTTTTGTTTTGTTAGTATTTTCAACCCAATGTTCACAGTGAGATTTTTTTCATGCTCTCGTTAACTCTTTTTTCACTCGCTTTCGTTTTTTTTACTTCAAGCAGATTTACACGCGCGAGAACATTTGCGGCTTAATCAACCCCCTGATGGTCGCCGACAACTACTTTTTACAAACTCACCCTTTTCCCGAGTAGAATTTTACGATATTAAATACCTAAAAGACACATATTCTTTCTTGCAACCTACCTATGTAGTATTTAACCACATTTTCCAACGGAAATTAATTTTTAGGGATTGTTTTTATCTCTCGTTAAATGCAATATCAATTTATGGAAAAATTTAACATCTTAAAATGATTTAAGTCGATTTTTAATAAAAAAAAAATTTGGAATATTTATTAGGACCGATTGAGCCACTTTCCCCGTGAACCGGAAGTCACATTAAGGGTTGAATGGGGTCAGCTGAGTGGGTGCACGCCCAAGGGAGACACTGAACTGAGAAAAATCGGACGAATATAGCGAGAAAAAAAATGACTATCATAGAAAAAGCTCTGCAGTACTGACATCATCCTCTTTCCACCCCTATAGCCATTTCGTTTACGACCCCTAATATAAAATGTGACCTCGGGCACGGATTTTTCATACGGCCGTTCAAAATTACATTTTTCCCCGTCCATACACATCTATATAGGACCAAAAATTACTACCACTGCGGCATCAGTAAGTTTGCCAGGGGTTGGAAATCTATAGTGCGCCAATTTACCCCCACGTAGAGTTGGTCGCGAGTTGAAACGATGTTTTGTCAGTGTAAATATTTTCATTTAATTGGTTTAATAAAAATGAGAATAAAATTTAGGTGATCTCACTGCTCTCAATAGCAATTTCCACCCCTGTGCCATTTCTCATCCCCTCTCGTATATACCTACCACCTCACCCTCTGATGACGAACCACTTTGAAAGTCAAATAAAGTTTTAAAGTCTTAAACACTTTATTGCGGTGAGCATTTAAATTTGAATATTATTCGATTACCATGGGAGGGATGTTTCATCCCCCTCGCTGTCAAGCACTACACTCTATCCACCCCTTTCAAATCTTTATCCCTAGACTCTCAGTGCTTCAATTCTCCACTTCAAATGCTCAGAAATCCCATTTAAATATATATATATTTTTTTCAACCCTCCACCCCTTTGATCCTTCTCGTTTTCGCTTTAATTAAGCTGCAAACGTATTCAATAATTCAAGTCACTGATATTCTCGTTTTTTTTTTTTACAAAGAAAGAAGAAAAAATTTTTTTCATCACAAAGTCACGTTAGTTAGGGGATGAAAATTAAATTTATAAGGGTTGTTGGGCGTGTACAGGAGTGGGTGTGATCTTAAGGGTGAAATTATAGAGGAAACTCAATTCGGGGTTTTTATCTTGTTCTTGGGGATGAGGGTCAAGGGGGTGTGCGCGAGTGTATGGGGGTGGAAAGATCACAAGTTTTCTTCGAGAGGTAGAAAAAAGTCACTGAATCTATAGCTGGATATCTTGGTGTGGTATAAAGTCTTATTATATTATTTCTTGTCGGAAATAAAATAACCTCTGATGCAGTATATAATAGGGGATGATATACACTCTCAAATATAATGGTGACACGCGCAGATTAGAATTGACGCCTTATTCAACTGTTTTTTTTTGCCCTTCAAATTTTTTTTTATGCATCTCTCTGTAATATTTCAGTGTGCAATTCGATATATATTTCCACCCCTCTTATATCCCCTGCAATAAGAGGTGGAAAGGGATGATACGAATCGGAGTTACAGAATTTCCTCGCAATTTTCAATCCCATCTGCAATTTCCTTCTACTCTCTCCGACTTTCGAGAAGATTTTTTTTTCCTAGTTTAAGGGTAGATTTTTATTCGATTATTATTTTTTTTTGCAATTACTTCGGCTAAATTTACTGAATCAATTATTGAAAGTGGTACATTTATATATTAAAAGGGTAAAAATGATCAATTGAGTGAGTGAAAAAAAAAATCATTCATTGTTGAATATATTTTGAGGGGTTGCTTTTTTTTGAGAGAGAGAGAGAGAAGCAAAATGGAGGTATTTCCCGTGGTCAGGAGTTCAATAATCTAATGCACCACTTTGGAAATGAAAATACGATCGGTTTCGAAGCGTTGCATCCCCCTTCTACCCCCTAACAGTTCATCGTTTCATTATTATTACGTACGAGCTTTCGATTTTCTATCATATGCACAAGCAATATTTCTTCGTTGGTATTTGCCTCGGTGGCTCGACGGTTTTTTCTCCGATCTTACGCTCGGGGGGATGAATCCCCTTAAATTTTTTATTAGCATCCAAGTAATCTTTTACAGTCGAAGGCGAATTGAACAAAAAAAAACGAAAAAAAAGCTGAAAAATTCTCAAGTACTTACTATGAAAGCCTCTGCAACAGCTCGGGCCGTTTATTATCGTCGTTAAACTACAAGAGGGTGAATCCTCCGACTGAATATAGCCAGGTTTAATATAATTAAAGCCCAAATGCTCGTGAAACATTTATGAATTTTTTTTTTTTTTTCATCGAAAAAATTTTAGGGAGGATGTTTTTCAGCACTGAAATCTATCCGATTTATAAAATCGATCTGGAATTTACCCTCTGTCATCTCTAAAGGGGGTTGCAAAATCAAACTCGTCGCTATTCTGCGCTTGAGGGTGGATGAAAAATAGAGGAAAATTGTCGGATAAGTGTGCAGTATATCTCTCTGCCTTAATTCTACAATTTCCTACCCTTAAAAAAATTTTTCCAACCCCTCAATAATAATATAAAAGTCACAAAGGGGAAAAATTTTTATTAAATCAATTTTCTCTATGGCTTTTCTCAACTAAATATATTTCAACGACCATGAGTAATATATTTTATTACAAATTTCACCCTTTATATTCAGACTTTGCATGAAATTTTTTTTGAAGGGATTTTTTTCGTTGTTTTTTCTTTTCCAAGCAATAAATTGAGCAAAAAAAAAAATTTGACGAGCCTTTTATACACAGACAGGGTGCTTTGACAAGCCTGTCGAATCCATATCTTTATCCCCCTGCACCCCCTCTCTGTCTTTATCCCTTATTTATCTACCTCAACGTCAAGGCAAAAAATAACGAGAATTTTTTTCTTCTACTAATAATGAGGTGACAATATTTTCCCCTACGTCTGCGTGTACTTTATTCATCCCCTGTCGGTATAGAGATCGAGGAGTTGATAGGGGAAAAACAACCCCCCGGGATGTACATTATTATTATCAATCGGAAGTGCAAAGTAAAAAAGTTTTTCTCTCTCCGTCGCTTTGCGAAGAATAATGTACTGTTGAAATTTTCCGAGAGTGAGTTTTTCTTTATTTTTATTTTTTTCATCCCCTAAATTATCCCGGCGTTTTCAGTAACTTAAGAAAGAGAGAGAGAAAGAAGGGCTCGTGCTGCGGTGTATCAACTCTAATTAATTTAATAGGGTCGAAGTTAACGGGGGAAACGACGATCTATTTGCTCTTCCACCCTACTCCCAACACCAAGTGCAAACTTCCGGAGTTCTAGGTTTCATCTATATATATATATGGTCGGTCCGGAACCATGATCTAAACCAAAAGGCCTGTCCAAAGTGGAAAGTTTTTAACCTGAAAATTAAAAAAATATTATATTCCAATCATTTTTATGTGCTAAACAATTTTTGTTTTCCATAAATATAATATCAAATAAATAATTTCAGGTGTCTATGATAATAGAAAAAAATTGTCAGAGATCAAAAAATTTTTTAAAAGTAAAAAAAAAAAAAAGTTTCCATCAATTTTTCGCGAGATTGTTGCAAAAGTATAATTCTACAAACGTGACAACTTGTAAACGACTTTTTCCGGGCGTTGTGTCGGTAATTGTTCGGCGAGAGTAACACGAGAGAATTTTCAGGAAATTTAAACCAACGACCGTTGCTAATTGCGAGCAGAACGAGACAAGAGATGATTAACAGTTGGCAGATAAAGCTGTCGTGAAAAGAACGTAAAAAAAAAAAAAAATCTCATAAAACAATCAAGAGAGACTTTATCTGTTAGATGGCACTCAAAAAAAAAAAAAAAATTTCCAACATAATATCTGATACCTATTTTCTCATAAAGTATGAGAGAGAAATACATATTTCTATAGATATATCAAGTGTTTTCTAATATATTTTTCTTCTTCAATAACTGCGCAGAGATATCGGAATTTTTCCGATTTTTTTTAATAAAAAAAAATCCTATAATTCGTGGCAATTAATTACCTACAATAACTGGAGAAACTCAGAGAGCAGTTTGGGGGTTGCAAGGATTTACTGTTACTTGGTGCTCGTAAACGCTGCACGTGCCTCGTCGTCGGCTTTGCACTGTAGTAAAGTAAGAAAGAAAAAATCCTTTGACTGAACTAAAATAAAAAATGTAAAAAAAAAAAAAACTAGCTCCTCGGTCTAATTGGATTTCTTCTTTCCAATTTTTTTTTTTTTACACGCAATCATGACGTATAATTACGTTTAACTTGGCTGACAAATTCACAATTGGAAAATCTAAGGTAAATCGTGAACTTGTTGTTTTGCTCGACGATGTTTTGCCACTCTAATGAATAATGCATTTAATTTCCCTGGGATTTCACTTGGCGCGTTGACCCAGCAGGAAAATTAGCGCGGCAAAAGCATCAGAATTGGGGAAGAGGGGGAGACTATGAAGATAACGACTGATAGTATAGCCTGATGCGCAATTTCCGATTATACGCCCTTGGATGCCTGATAGGATCGTGAATGATTATCGAGAGAGAGAGAGAGAGAGAGAGGGTAAAATCGATCGTTGTTATTGGTTTAAGAATTAATTTTTTTTTTTTTTCAATTTTAACCTCGATGTCATCGTTTGATTGAGATAACAAATTTTTTTACCAATATTTTCCGAGAAAAACCCTCAAAAATCAACATTGTCGTGATTTTTTCAGACTTTTATCCACAACAACTCGATAAATATGCAAAATAACAAAAAATATTATCAAAATGAAATAATTAGATTAAATTTTCTTTAAAAGAAAAAAATGTAGAATAAAATTTTTAATATTTCTCAGTTTTTGAGAAATTTTTTGAAAATTCTTATTTTTAAAAATATCTTAAAAACAACAAGAAATATGGTAAAAATTTATATCTTAAAATTTTTGTAAAGAATTAAATTTGTTATCAATATTCTCTAATAAAATTTTCTTGTTATTTTGCATATTTACCGAATTATCTAAACATTTGCGAGAAAAAAAATTTTTTTTTTCAACTTTCAGGAAATTAACTCACACGGCAATCTGTTAAGCATCTGCTGTATAGTCAAAGGAAGATTTTGTGAATTTAGCTGATAGTTTGTCAGCTTTCTAATTGCATTCAAGCGAATTAACTGAACGCCTTTCCCTTAAAGGCTTCTTGCCAAGGTAATTAGGAAACTTGTATCTAATGAATGAGCACTCGCGAACAGTCAATTCCTCTCGTTGATATTGTTTGGTGTGTAACCTTAGTCAAAAGGGACCCAGTTGCACGCGGCTTTCAAACCACCCCGCGAAGGGTGTCTTAACAAGTCAACAAGTTTAATTACAAACTAAATCATGAGATTAACATCAAAGACTTTGAGCCACTTCTAATCAGGTGCAAATTTTTTTTTAATTTAATTTCAAAATTCAATCCCTCTTTTGTATATACTATATACAATATTGCGCATAATATCCGTATCTGAGCGCAGAAAAATTTTCTAATTTTCAACATTTTTATTCTGGGGCCTTCCCCTGGGCCCTCTGCTTGACTAGATCCAAAATTTTTCCACACTCAGTATATATTTAATTTCCTATTTTAACTTAAAAATTTTTTAGATTACAATTTTACATTTTATTTGTTTTTTTTTTTTCTTAGTGGGAAGTTGGGTTGTATAATTTGACAAGAGATAAAGAGAGTGATTTGGTAATTCCCTGTCTTGACTTTTCTCGAATTTCGAATTACTCGCGAGGGCTATCAAACAGTGTAGAATAAGGAGGGTTGAAGAGACTGACCCAGTTTACAAACTATTTCAGCATTCTCTCTACTCTCTAAAGCCCTCTTGCTGCCGTTTCAAATGATGATGGCGGTTAGCCGACATCAGAGTTTAAGGAGTGTTGTTCATGTGTGTGCTCGGGAAATTTCAAAGTAATTATTTGCTGATTGGAAGAAGTTTTTCTTCATGCATGACATGATTTGATAGGTCTTTTGCCGACGATTGCGTCAATAAATTTTCCGGCCAGTGTCCGCATCACTGCGAGATATATAAAAAAGTTGATTCATGTGCATCGCGCGCGCCACACGGAGAGGATATTGATTGGGTCGGGTTGAAGGGACAGGGGGGGTTGTAAAGGAAAACTCTGGGAAATGAAGAGAAGGCGTTATATATAAGAAGAAAACAGACTGTTATTCAACGCTAGACACTTGGTAAAATATTGCATGACAAACATCTCGAGACATTTATGGCCTCGCGCACGTTTGCATGTGGGCTTGCAAGCCCTATAAAAACTCCAGGCATCAGCGCCATGTCTCGTAAAAAATTCACACATGTTGTATATTGGCATGGGGATGATAAACTTATTGGTATAGACACATTTGTTGAATTAATTCACTTTGTATGTTTAAAATAAGCTTGAGGCAATCTATCGGCGAAAGAGCCAGTGACTTTGAGTGATTGAAGGATAAAAAATTGATGGTTTGACATGATAAATTCAGGAAAATACTCGGAAATTCATGTCACAATGTGATAAATTTGCCTTCAATCACGCGGTCGCGCATTTGACACAGTATATATGGAGAGTAAGTTGATGCAAGTGAGTTAGCAGTCACGAGGGTCCCATAAGCGACTTTGCAGTCGTTGAAGAAGCGCTGGAGAATGAGTGCCGGGCTTTGGGACTGTAGAGACATCGTTGTAAATTCAACTGGCAAACTAACTGCTCGCATAAATTCGTAGGGGATTCGCGCGTTCGAGTGTGAGAGAGATATGGAGAGCGAGCGAGCGTTCGATGAGCACGTGCTGGCTTCCCAAGCGGCTACCAGAGCCTCTTAAGTTTTTTTTTTTTCTGCTTTGATATCGTGCGCGCATTTTTTCCACTACAATGGCATTCACACATATTGCACACACTATACTCTTTGCCACTGCAATTTTTTTTCCTTTCCACACACCTCGCGCTTTGTTGTGTATTCTCTGAATGCGGTATATATACACTTGCGATAGGAACTAGAACTCTTCAATGACAGCTAGAGCATTTAACGGCTCTTGACGCGCTTATATTCACGTCAAGGGGATGCCAACACTTGGAAATAGATTTCAGTGACATTTTTGAATCATGGTAACATTTATTTTGATGATCACACTGCAATCTCGAGTGGATTATTTATAGAACGTGATGTTTATTCCAATATTTTTTTTTTATCGATATTTCGATAAGTATGCAGGTTATAAAAATTTTATATGATATTTTTTTGTTGTTGAGAATTTTATTGGCTATAAAAAAGTATTTTTGCACAAACTCTGTAAATCGCTCGGTTCTCGAAATATTTTTTAAAAAAAGATTCCTTAATTTTACTATACTCAATTTTAAGTTGACCTCTGTTATATCGATTATCTTGATAACTATGAAGGCTGTGAAAATTTGACAAGATAACTTTTTTGTTTAGAATTTTCTTGGCTACAAAAAAGTATTCTTGTAGAAAATTCATATTCCTCACTGTTCTTGAAATATTTCTAAAAAAAGAAAATTAATTTTTAAAATATTTGGTAAGAAGGCTTGATAATATACGTATGCCATTTTACTCACGCTGAGTGACCATAACGTTGCCAGTGAGTTTAGAGAATAGAGTAGCTAACCCTTTGTAAGTTGCTCTGCCATCGAACCTTCCTTTTGGATAATGGAAATGCAGTCAAATGACGCCAGCTTGAGCAGTAGATTCCCGTAATTGGAGACGCTTGCAAGCTCCCGAAGGACTCATTCACGTGCATTGCCGCCAACTAATTCTCCAAATTGTTCATAGTTGCCATTGTACCTATAACGTATATACCTATACTATAGTAGCGCTGATATTCAACTAAATCATCCCTCAAGGCAGGGCCCTATCGTCATGCGATATGCTGCTGGTGGTTTGTGTGGTTTTAGGGTGCTTTCCTTTGTTGCTCATGCCAAAAAGGACCATCAGACGCTTACCACGATGGTGATGGTCACCTTCAAACCACCTCTGGGAATAAAAGCTCAGAGGGTTGGTGATGGTCGACGTCCCTTGATGGCATTTGCAAAATACTTTTTTCACCCGGGCTCTTGAGTGAAGTTTCAGCGAGACAGGCACCGGCTGGATGATGGAAAAAGACCATTTTCGGTGGAGAATCCGTTGAGGCGCGAGTACATGCCCCCTTACCATCCCTCTTGCTCGCTTATCCTCGTTTCTTTTGCAATGCCCGTCTGTGTAGACTCACTCGAGCGTCGGCAATCCCGGCGCCGTTACGTTCCGTCAACCCTTGAATCCTCCACGAGCAAGAACTCCACCCCCTGCATTTTGTCTTGCCACCGCAGTCCATTCTCCACTGTATACCCACTTCCTGTTGCAATAGACACACTCTGGAATATCGATGGCGGGGCCGAGGGGGCGTCGAAACAATTCTTTTCACGTGAGAGATTTTTTAGAAGACTTGGTTTTTTTGTTCTCGTGCCACAAACAGTAGTCTTCTGCCTGCGATAGTTTTTTTTTCTGATTAGGGGATGAATCCCCTGATACACTTGCCTTACTGCCGCGCGATTTTTTACCCTCTTTTTGCGGTTGATTCTCTTCCGGGCTATCTATTTATCCATCAATCTGTCCGACTGCACGCCCATCCGTTCAGAATTACCAAGGGGGTACATGTAGTCAACAGCGACTATCTGTCCAAGACAGCTATGGAGCCGTCAACTACCCTGTGCAGTATAATATAGGATTCTCTTTTTCATTCGATCGGGGATGATTTAGGGTGGGTATACAATAATTGATTTTTTCGGGTAGAGGAAAGGTTTGAGTATTGTTTAAAAATGTGATACTGAGTGGGTTTTAATTTTAATGTATTTTTTTAAAATGTTATATTCAATGTTTGAATCTCATTTTAAATATTTAGATTCAAAATTTTGGGATATTTTGATGAAAAATAAAAAAAAATTTTTTTGTCAAACTTTCAGAGGGGTATACTCGAAGATTTCATGATTTTTTGGTTTTTTGGTGATAACCTGGTAACCAAGGGTGATAGGGAAAAATGTCATGAGAGTTAAATTATTCAGCATCATATTTCCTACAAAAAACGTCAAGTAATTGTTTTTTTATCTCTCATAGTTTTTGAGATATTTTGAAAAAACAAAAATCCAAAAAAACCGTAATATCTCAAAAACTATCAGAGATAGAAAAAATTTTATTTAACATTTTTTGTAGCAAATAATACCCCTGATAATTTACTTTCAATAACATTTTTAATTATCTCGCATAGTTACCGAGTTATCAGTAAAAAAACGAAAAAAATCGGGAAAACTTCAAGATTTCCAAGAGATTCCCTTTGAAAATTTTCAAAAAAAAAAAATTTTTTTTTATCTCAACCAAACATCTTATAATTTTGCCTAGGCACATACTAAACATTTTAATTCAAAATATCATGAATCTTTATGGATTTGACGATCAAATAAGGAAAAAAAAAAATTCTTAGAAATTTAAAAATATTTGAAAAATTCGTTGAAATAGGTGAATAATTTTTTTTTTTAATCTGTTAAATATTTAAATCATCAAAAAGGAACTTAAATAAGTTCAAAATTTTTATACTAAAAATTTTTTTTCGTATATAGCTTTTAAAAAAGAATTATGATCTCGATATAAATAATAAATATGGGTGAAAGTCGTTTAACAAGTGGCATAAAAATATAATATCCTTTAAAAAAGCATCATAAAGAATATATAAATAAATTTTTTATGATTTTTTTGTTTGCGTTTATCCAGAATTTTGATATATAATTATGAGTATGTGTATAGATAGCAAAAGCCTCGGTGTTTCACTCGGGTTTAGAATTAATGCGAGGGGTCACATGATTATGTCGATTGTGGGCAATCAAATTTCGATGTATAGCCGACTGCAATGACAAAGTTTATCGATAGACTCGGCCAACAGCGAGTTATATATTCATGAGAGGATGAGTTTGTTCGTCTCTCTGGGGGTGCTTTTCCAAGGGGCTGCAGATGGGGATTGAAAAGTTTCTGGCCAAGCCAATCGCTATTTTGTATCTCAGGTCTCGAGTTGTATAAAGCTTTATGCATGTAGGCGTACATATACATATATATAAGAGCAGAATCATGTATATACAGAACAGAGGGATGAAAATGGCCAGGCTTGTTGGTGAAGATGAAGTTATACCGTGGATATATACGTATATATCGTTGCTCCGCTTCTCCGTGGCAATTTACCAATCAGCTTTATTAAATTTCGGTGTCTCCCAATATGGCCGACTGCGGATAACTCAATATCCTTCATCCCCTTCGTCCCGGACGACCCGTGACTCATGCCACTACCATACTGCCAAAAGTATTATATACCCGCGTTTACTCCAACTAAATATATGTAATCTTGACAGTATCCGAATATATTATTTATTTATTAAATAATTCGTGTTGAAAAATCAAATTATACGTGAGTTTTTTTTTCTATATTTATTTTTTATTAAATGTTTTTACCAAAAAAGTAAACAGTTATTTCTGAATAAATAACGAAATAATTTTTTAGATAAAAAATTGTATATATTTTTTGATAAATAACAATTGACATGCAATTAATAAAATACTTTACGATTATTTTTTGATAAAATCCGTGATTTTTGGGGGGTTTAGAGGGTGATCGATGATCTATAGGCTATGCTAGGGGGTTGTAAATTTTTTTTTGGTATTCTTGGGACTCCAAAATAATTGTAAGAAAAATATTATCGCGGGGTGAGACATTTAACAACATGTTACATAATTATTTTTCATGAATTTGAAGTTAAGGGGATGTGGGATGATCTTTGAAACAATCCCAGGTGGTTGCTAACTTTTTCGGGTATTTTTGAGACTCAACTAATACAACTATAAAAAAAATTTTATCTAGAAAAGATTATTTATATAGAGCGCTATATTAATTTACTTTTTTTTTTCTTGAACGCATTGTCACGAGAGGGGAAAGTAAATACAGAGAGTATTTTATCGTCATTGAGAAAGATGGAAGGATGGAAAAAAGTAGGGACCGCTCGTTAGCTCTACTTCCTTCGTCCACAACCGGTCATTTATCTTTACCGACGGCGAGTTTATCCCTCGCCGCCATCGTATCCATGCGAGACGCGAAGTTCTTTTTTTCTTCTGCACTACCACCCCCTTATATCCTCCCAGTTCGTGCGTTTACTTTTTGCGTTTGCTCGTTCGTCTTAACGAGCGTAGTCGTGCCAGTCTCGATAACAAACGAAAGAAAAAAAATCATCCCTCAAAAAGTCAATTGACGAGTTTCAGAAAAAAAAAAATAGTTAACTGAAAGTTTATTGTATGTTTTTTTTGCCATTATTTAAAATTAAATGTGAATTGTTTTTTCAAACAAAAATACATATATAACATTTGAACCCTCCGGCATGTGAGAGTCGAAAATCAACCCCTTGTGCGTTCACTGCGTGCAGACGGTCATAAATTGATTGTCGACTGATAGAGGCGATCACGCACACACGTGAATTCCCTGCTAATCCATCGCGCGTTGAAGGGTTGAGGGTGCAGTGATTTTGGGGGTGAAACAGTGCCTCAGGGTGAGAGAGCACGTGTATAATTTAAACTCTTGTATCAATCGCCACCGGCTTGTAGTCACAAAGTCTCTTGGGTAATTTTCAACGAGGGTGATAACAAACTACCCTTGAATTTCTCAGATAAGGGTGGATTTTTGCATTAAACCCTAATTACATCGTCTAAATGAGCTATAAAAAAGACTATTCTATATCTAAACCCTCAATTAAAATTTTTTTTTCTGTTCAATTAACAAAAAATGCAGTCTTTTAACCCTCATCTCTAATGAAAGATTTAAAATAACCCTAAAAAATTTATTCCTCACTTCAAAAATCAATTTTTAAACATTGTGAAAATTTTTTTAAAAATCTTTCAAATCAAAAATAAACATACAGACTATAATATGTTGAGAAAAAAAAAAAAAAATTTTCTCCAATTTTCCGGAGAAATGGTAAATTTTTTTATAACTGTGAATTTTTTAGAGCATGAAATAGTGGTAAAAGTGCCAGAAAAAAGATGTTAAAAAAATTGAAGATCAGCGAAGGAAGTGTTGGACGTGAAGCAAGTAGAAAAGACAGAGTATAGTCAACCGAATGGAAAAAGCTCGTGCGAGAGCGCGCAAATAAAGATATACTCGATGGCACACGGGGGTGTGAGTATAAGAATCAACTCTCCGCAGTGTTTTCCGACACTTTTCACCCTTATTCATGACACTAATGTCTGTGCAACCCCCATAAAAAATTTTAACACTCCACAAATACTTTATTGATAAAAAAAAAAATAAAACAATTTGGATTTTTGTGTGAAATATATTCGAATACATATTAGTATCCATATTTTCTACCGGAAAATTAAATTTTTTTCTCAACTTTATGAAACTAGGGGGATGATAAAAAAAATGTATGTAATCGGTGCGTAAAAACCTATACTCTGCTGCTGGTTAATGAAATTCAACCGAGTTAAATTGCTTCTAGAAATTTTAATAATTGTAATTAAATTGATGCAATATCGTGTGTGTTTACAATGGAAAAAAAATTAATACACGACTGAAACTTTATATTACACTCTCAGACTGTATTTACGATCGTTCATACAACGGATATTCAGTTGCTGCGTTTGCCCGCAAATATATTACGCATCATTTATGACTATACATACTCACCCTCTGTGTGTGCAAATAAACCCAACCATTTGGTGATATCGTTGAAAACACATTATTCTATACAAAATATATCAATGAAATAAAATTAAATTATATAAAATATATAAACAGCAATAAAATTCTATTTCACACGAAAATTTACGCTATTTTTCTGCGCAAGGGTGCAGAATATAGATGTTATAAATAAACTCCAAGTCAAATACCAAAAACTTTTGGCAATAGTTCAGCCCTTTTTCTACTTTACTTCTATCCAAAGTCTCTTTTTCAATATTTTCCCTTGGCTTTATGGACACACTAGTCACACCCCTCGCTTCTCACCGCCCATCCTCTCGCCTGACATGAACTGTGAATCTTCCGAGAGAGTCCGTGAGGAGAAGTTTCAAAGCGCATCTTGTGCAGATCACCATCCCCAAAGTGAATCTTCATCGATCATCGTTAATTAATCATGTGTCAGAGTTTTTCCAACAACTTCCGAAATTTTTTCTTACTTGTTTTTATCCTCGTTAAATGGAATTTTATTAAGCTATTATTACTCTTAGCTTAATAGTTTTTTTTTTTCGATAAGACAATTTTTTTATGCCAAAAAAATGTTTGTTTTCTTTATGATTTCAATTTTTTTTTATCTTACGACTTGGTGTATACTAGTTCAAATGACGGAAAATATTCTTATGCATTTTTCGAGTCAACGTTCTGACGATGAGTGAACTTCCGTAATTTGCGACACTGCGGGTAAAAAAAAAGATAGAGAAGCAGAGTGAAAATGATCATCAAGTATTCAAGTCATGGCATCTAGACGACGAATTGTCAAAGCGCGGTGCGAGTAAACATCACAGAAAGATTCGCTAGTGCGTGTCTGACCAGCACTTCCGGTTCATGAATCATGCATAGCATGGCAAACGCCACTCACATGTGTTCTCAACGTCTACGGAATTTAAATACTGCAATAATCTTCGATAAAATCAAGTGTCATTTTTTTCCATAAAAATTGTCAATATAAAAACATTTTTTTATGTAAATAATTTCATTTAGCATGCAAAATATTAATTTATTATTTTCGTTTGAGAGCTGTTGAACACTGGTGAAACACGAGATAAACCGGGGATTATTTTGTAGGAGGCTTCAGGCATGTAATTTTAAGGGATGTTCCAATTTACCTTGAAAACTCTTTGACAAAAGCTCTCTTATTATATAATATCTCTATTATTCTACGGCATTCATGATTTTGCGTAAATTCATCCCCATTTGTTTATATACCTGTATGTGGGGATGCTCGTGATTTCATTAAATCAACCCCTTGCCGTATATAAACGAAAAACAAAAATTTTCATTAAAAATACACCTTTAAAATAAATTTTATTATATCTACATAAAAAATACATCCCCTATAATTGTTTATTAGATATTAGAAAAAAATCATTTTTGACTGTTTTTTTCATTTTATGATTCAATAGTTTTTTTTTTTCAAGATCATAAATTAAAATTCTATCAGATTAAAAAAATTTTTTTTTTTTCCCTAACTTCAAGCAATATTGACTGAGGTTTTTTTTTTTTTTAAGAAAGAATTCTCAGGAGGCAGTGGAAATTTTTTTTTTTTTTGTCAAATCCGTTTTATTCGTCTCTTTGCCCTTGCTCCGGATTCGCGGGAAAATCGATAATACATAGATATATAACGAGAGAAAGTCCAGTAGTAAGAAATAAATCTATCGGACGAACAAGACGAATTGCTGAGCTTCTCTCACCCCTTTACTCACCACTCAGCCCACCAATCTTTCATTCCCTTCAGCTCTTTTTTTTTCCAAATACAACTCTGACCGGAAAAAATATCTAATAATTTTTTTTTTCCTCCAAAGGGATGAAAACCGGCCCTCTATTAGTGAAATGAAAAAAATTTGTTTTCCAATATAACTACCCTTATATATCATCACAAATAAAAATAGTCGATTTTTTTTTTTTGGCCAAAAATAAACAAAAATACAGGTCAATTTTTTTTACCCTCTTACACCCTCAAATATACGAATTAAAAAATTTTCAAGTTAAAAAAAAACTATAAAAATCATGAAGTACATTTTTTTCCATTTTACAGGGTGAAAACGACCCCTTTAGTTGCCACCCCTTCGTTCATTATACCACTTTTTTTATCGTCTAAAATAAAATAAATTATTTTTCTGGCAGAATTAAATTTTATAAAAAATTAAATAAAACTTATTTGTATCCTCTGACACTAAATTTTATAATTTCCGATAAATCGATAATTATATAGTTATAAAAATAAATATATACATTTATTTATATATTTTATACAAGTCGACTCTTGCGGTGTGGTTGCGAAACGGGTGAGGGGTTGAGTTTGTGCTTTGGCGTCGCAGAGCAAAAGTGCGCAGAGGGGGCAGTCGGAAAACTTTATTCCATCCGCAGTTTGTGGGCAACTTTTTCTACTCTGAGATTGCAGAGACCATCACACTCTAGATATATACATATATACGTATTTATATTATGTATACATATACATTTACGAAACTTAAAACGGATGCTGCCTGCTCGCCACCAATGGGGTGCACTTCTTTCTTCCCCCTGGCTCCTCTCGCGTTTCATAACCGCGCGGCTCTCGCGTTATTGCGTGGGTCCAAGAGGAATGATAGTTGGCCCTGCGGGAGATAAAACCAAAAAAAAAAGCAAGTAAAAAATAATAAAGAACAAATAAAAGTGAATTCATTGCTTACGGGGAAGAAAAGTTGTGATGAAAAATTTTTTATCTTCCGTTTCCGCCGCTACCTGTATATTTCTGTATGAGCATAATAAGAAAAAATATAGAAATAAAAAAGAAATATTATATATATATTTTTTTTTAATAACGTAAAAGTAAATTTTTATTTTTACTGCTTACGCGACGTGGCGGTACACACATCAGAGGGGGTGCGAGAAATATATGAGGGATAAAAAAAAAGGGTTAGTTATAGTACGGGGGGGGGGGGG
>MVJL01010510.1:0-29980 GCA_002156465.1 Macrocentrus cingulum
CCCCCCCCCCCCCCCCTACCATTTTAAATTTTATACTGAAATGTTTTCTTAAAAAGTTAAAAAAATCCAACTTGACATTTTTTTCCGAAAAAATGTGTAGAAAATATTAAAAAAAAAAAATGTTAAATGATTAGTTTCGCATTTTTGTGCTGATAAAAACGATTTTCAATTTATTAAAAATTTCTTTAGGTAATAAAGTATAGTTTGCAATAAAATTTTTAATGGAGACTTTGTTTGTCTAGAAATATATGAGCAAAATCTTGTATACAAGTAGTTGATACTCAAAGTGTATATGTATATAAAACGCACACGGTGCAAACAGCCGGAGCTGTCGAAGGTATAAAACAATCGATGTGGTCGCGTGCGAGCGGGCAGAACACGCGATGACACACACACACGTATAAAAAGGATGCAAAAGTGTCCTGGGCACGCGAGATGGCGTTCAAACACGCATTTCGTTACACACAGGTGCAGCGGCCGCGGTCGACGACGACGAGAGAGCGAGAGTGGCCGCGAGCGACCAAACACGCCATCAGCCAATTAAAAAAAAAAATGTATTTTTTACTCGTGTGCAATATTTGCTGACGTTGCGTCCATCAGGCAATATTTATCCGAGACCAATTTTAGTAAATGTGAAAGGACGTGAAAAAGTCATTGGTTACGATTTTGAGTGTATTTGCTGCGCTGATAAATATGGCCGTGTGCATGCAGCAGCACCGCCGCCGACTCCGTTATAGAGTCTCGCTGCAAAACCGGTCGTGCGCAGAAGCGAAACGGAAGCGCGCGCCAAAGACTCGCCTCTCTCTGTGTCCCGTTTGCCGTGCAGCAGCCATGCTACCTGCACCCCGAGACATGCAACGTATATGCGTGCAATATCGCGCGCTCTGTATATATTCTAGGTTATAACTACGCGTGACGTCATTATTTAATACAGAGGGCGCAGATGAGCTTTTTCATCTTCCCCATTTTATAGCGACTTTTCTCATGTTTACAAACATCACTGCATACCTATAAGATCTTTCAGCTATTTTCATCGTAAAATACCGGAGAAATTTCCTACAAGGGTCTATTATGTGATTATAAACACTTTTATAGACAGAAAATTTCAGAGAAAAATTTATTATCACTAATATACTCAAATAATTTCAACAAAAATCAAAATTTTCATCATTTTTTTATGTTTTTTTTTAATAAAATGAGCTCAAACGAAGTTTATATTAAAAAAATCTAAAAATAATTAATAAAAAATGTCGTTAAAATTTTTTTCTTTGCAGTAATTAAAAACAAAAAAAAAAAAATTTAAGTGCGTTTTTGATAAAAAACAAAAGGTATTTTGATACTTCACGGAATTCCCAGCCATTTATCATCGACAGTATTTTCAAGACTTTTCAAGAAAAAAAAAAATAAAATTGAGCCTGGGGCCTAATCATAGTCGTTAGAATCAATTTTTTTTATCAACCATTAAAGCGATAAAAAAAATCTATTTTTATCTATATATCCATTATGAGCGCACCTCAATATTAAAAAAACAATCAAAATTTTTCAGGGTATAAATTCAATTTTTTTTTTTTTATGATTAAAGAGATATGTACTGTCAGTGGACCACGTGACACGCACGCACTATCATCAGTATTTAGATTTCCAGTCACGTCGCGTTTCGTGACTGGGGCTGATGACGTCATCGTCATCGTTGACAAGCCACGCATGGTGTTGTATGCGGTTCGCGTTTTCGTCGTCATCACTCATTATCACCATGTTTTATTTTTTAATCAATGTCGATAAGGCAGTTAATAATGAGATAGTGCGCCCCTGAAAACGAAAAAAAAAAAAATGTATCTCGGTCATGCACACTCTCTCATTCAGCCCGACTGCATAATTTCATTGCACTTTCACGCGGCATGAGTCCTCTGAGAGACGTTTTAAAGCGTTTTTGCAGCAGCACGGCATACAGGAATAACCTCTTGTCTGCATGAGCCAATCTACGCGGGTCAATATCGCAGCCGTGTGGACCAGCGAGTGCGCGGGGGGTCGGTACTAGCGCCAGCGCTCTTACCACCACTTTTTTCTCCTCCAAGCGCGCGGATTGATTTTCCTCCACTCCCCTTGTATTCGGCGGCTCCCGCGAAAAATCTGACTTTTGTGTATGTGCAGGAGGCCGCTATACATTAACGGAGTAAACGAAAGCGACTCGGATTTCCGGTGTGTGGGCTACTCACGCTACGGCGCGATCGCCAGCGCTGGCAACGGTGTCGTGTTGCTCCCTCGGCCGCGCCCGCGTCTCGCGCGTACACAAAATGGCCGCGCTGTTGCCAAACGCTCGATGTCTTTCTACTGCCGTACACGCTGCTGCTGCTGCTGCTTCTGCTGTCGTAGGCCGGGTGACGTCACGAGCTGCACGATAAACTGCGAGCACGTAGCCAGCCCGGTTTTGTCCGCCAAGCGTGACTTACACTGGGAAAATTATCCTACAAACATTTACGCGTCACTATAATGCCAAATGGGCGCATGTTCAAATAGTCTTATCAAAACTATATATTTCATTCATGCTATAATATAATTACAATGAATTTCGAGATGTTTCTTTGAGATAAAAAAATTTTTTCCTTCTCAAAATTTCGTCCCTCAAAAATCTCAGCATTTTCGTATTTTTATCTTTAAACGTTAACTCGATAAATATGTAAAATGAGAAAAAAATGTCATTAGAATTAAATTATATCTCATCCTGATTTTTTTTTTTAATTCTTATTTTTGAAAACATCGAAAAAAGAAATTTCTTTTTATCTAACTTTAATATAATTTTTTTTCTTATCTCACTTATTTACTAAATTATCACAACTTTAAAAGATATAGATGTATATAATTTGCCTTTAAACACACATTTGCAGTTTTTTCCTTGTTACGTCACTCTTAATTATTTTTACCACGCGCTAGACATCATAAACTAAAACAATGCAGTTTGTCGGACTATATAAACCTTGACTGATGGAAAACAGGTTTTTGTTCATATACTCAGATGCATCTCGAATTTCCAGCATAACGTGCAGCACACTTATACCTATCTTTTATTGCGCCGTGGAAAATATTTTGTCAAATGATGCATGACAATATGTGCCACTGACATGTATCAAGGTCAAAATAAAAAACATATGTGGGAGAAAGGCGGAAGTTTATATTTGCTATACGTAATGGCATCGGATCGATGAACAAATGACGGATTTATTTATGTCTGGGAGTGGCTAATGGAAATATAAAAATATATCGTTGTGGCGATAATGACATTATCATTCGTCGTTGCACCAATTCACGCTCTTGTCTCGTGTTTGAGTTTATTCCAACGAGTATATGTATATATGACTGTATGCGAGTACTGATATCAGAGGTTGTAGTATGATGTCATCTTACAACAGGCAATTAAATATATGTGCCAAAGCGTGTCTGGTGTGGTTCACGACAATTTCTCTCGACGGCGAGAGAGGGGATTGTTTTTTAACAATATTTTGCGCGATTTATTTTCTTTTCAGAGTCCACAGCGACGACACAAAGGTGTGTAGGAGGGGAAATGGGCGTCAGAGAGCGCGGTCAACGACTGACTGCTGCCATGCTGCTGTAAATACATTGCGTAACACGCACTTAGACACTGTACTATTCTCTCCAATGGCGCTATTGTAATAATAGTAAGGCTTCCCGGCCAGTAGTCGTTGCATTCTCAGTCGTTTCAACTATTTTTCACGTATGCGAATTATATTTTCTGTGCTATAACGTTTATTTTCATTAATCTCCGAATAACTCGATAAATATGCGAAATAATGAAAAATTTTATTCGAGTTAAATGATAGAGAATTTAATTATCTACAAAAAATGTGAAATACATTTTTACGATATTTCACTTAGTTTTTGAGATATTTGAAAAAAAAAAAGATTTAAAAAAAAATAAAAAATTTCTTTAAAACTACGGAAAAAAAAAAAAATTATTTTACATTTTTTGTAGAAAATTTTATTTATAACCATTTAACTCTAGTAATTTTTTTTTTTTTTTTTTTGCGATTTTGATTAGTTATCAAATTATCACGAAAAAATCGGGTTTTTTCTTGAAAAATTTAGACAAAAAAAATTATATGCCTTTTTAGGTGAAGCAATATATCATGAGCAACCTAGAATGACCGGTTAGGTCAACACCCTCACATTTTCCATAAGTTCTCTTTGGCGACCTTGAGCTGTAAAAAATTTTTTTTCAACCATGTACATATATGTACTCTCGTATCTATCGAAAAATTGTCCGCGGACAGCAAAAAAAAAAAAAACAACAAAGTCATTAAAAAGTCGTTAGCCGCAGTGCGATAAAAAAAAGCAAAAATAGAAAAAATTGAATGCGTACTCCATGTTAACAGAAAAAAAAATAATATGTACGAAAAATAAAGATTTGGCGAGTGTGATGCGGGCTTTTGGCTCAACTCGAACAATGGCGCGATCCCGGTTTGCCATCGTCGTCCTAGTCGTCGTCGTCGTCGTCGTCGTCCGTCGTCGTCGTCGTCGTCGTCGTATTGCTGTGTATACGTGTCCCCCGGGGTCGTGCAGCAGAGGCAACGTGGTGGGGACGCTCGCTGGCGGCCATTACGCGCATGCGCCAGTGCACATCATGACGTCGCGCTTCGTGACGCCACGCTCGCTCATTGGCCCGTGTTCGAACTCGACTGGCGTTGGATGGGGGACTGACACCCGTGAGCCCGCTTTGCCGCCGCATTCTCGAGCGTTCCGCGTTCGTCATTAGTCTTTTCTCAGTTGTGCGAGACAGATCCGACGGTAATCTGCGAGCGAGCAGTGTAGTACAATCGTTGTGCGGATATCACAAGATTATCATTACTGTACGACGTTGGCGTGGCGAACGCTCGGCGGGCGTCTAGGTTGTGCTGGACCCGAGGAATTTTCCAGAGAAAAACACCAGCCAGTGATTTGCAACGACCCCACCCAACGATTTTGGCCTCGTCGGGCATCGACGCGAGTGTTTGCACATCTCGCGAGTGCTTTGTGAACATTAAATCAAGCATTTTTCATCGCTCAGATTGTCATTTGTTCCGGTGAAATTGTGAGAATCGTAAACAAACGTATGATAAATGATCTTAACGATAAAAATAATGCGTTAAACTGAGCAAAGAAACAAATATTGTGATATAAAAAGTTAATTTAATTTAACCCAAGTTTTAAGTGTGTGTGTGTTGTGTTGTGTTGAAGAAGAAAAAAAAACGTCAAGATGATGGGAAAACGAACGCAGTGCTACCTCTGCGACTTGCCGCGCATGCCGTGGGCCATGATCATGGACTTTTCCGAGCCTGTGTGTCGCGGATGCGTAAATTACGAGGGCGCAGACAGGATAGATTTAGTTCTAGAGTCGGCCAAGCAGTTGAAGAAGGCTCACGGCTTTCAGGACAATCGACCGTCGGCCTCGAAGGCTGCCTACAGGAGCGCCGGACATGCTGAGCACAATGGCGCGACAAATCTCGACGTTTTGCCGATACAAAATGCCGGCCAGGCACACTCCCGACACCACAATATCGCCAATTACTCGCAGCTTCACCATCGCAACTCCATCACCGAGTTCAACTCGAATTCACGTCAGCCACAGCAGCAACAGCAGCAGCTAGTTGTGGCGTCGCGTCAGCCGCACGAGGAGCCACACGAGCTGGCCAACGGCATGAGGAATAACAATGTCAGGATTTCAAATGCCCACTTGGCTGCAGTGTCACACCACGTGAATCTCAGTCACAGTCGCAGTACACAGCTGAAGCGCGGCATAACAACCATTGACGAGGACGATCACCCGGAAAAAAGGCTCACTCTGGAGGATCAGCACCCGGTGAGGCCTCCGCTCACTCGCGGAGACTCTCTGCCTGCTGTCAGTCTCGCTGTAAGCTATGTTCAGGATCGAAACAAGGAAAAGCATCCGGTGAGGGCGCCCAGTTTTGAAACTGCCACAACATTCAAGGCCAATGGTGAGTTGATGCATTCTAACTGTCTGCAATAAAATCGTTTAAGTCGAGGAGAGCCGCACGACGCTGCGTCGGTGATAATACACTGAAAATTCGCTTGTAGTTGATGATGGTCCAATCGAGGTCGTGCACGATAGTGTATATGTATCTTGTGAAAAGTAAAAAAGAAGAAAAAACCACGAGAAAATATACACTACTGGCTGATGTGTAGATGTGTGACGTACGCGTGACGTCACGCTGGTATATTTAAACCAATGAATGAGTCCCGTTCTTCTCTTTCGATATGCTCAGCAACCAGTGTTTTCTCTCTTTATCGTCGTCTTAAATACAATGTATTCCCGTGCAATCAATATACAATTTACTTTTGCATTTCGTTATATATGATTCTGGTACATGCACAATTGCGGCAGACGTTTGGCGAGAGGAGAGGAGGCAGCCATGAGTCATTGGTTTTATTTATTTATTGATGAAACTATCGTTCTCCCTTGATATAACTTTTTATCGCTGACGTGGACACGTGCTCTCTCGTGTACGTGGTTTGTCGATAAGATGCGATGCTTCTCGCTTGGATAGATTATTTTACTTAATTTTTTTTATATATGTATGTATCAGTTTGGGTGTATATATCGCTGTGTGGTTCAGATGATGCGTAGTATTTTTATTGATGAGTGGAAAATTCCCAGAAATTTTGTAGCTTTTTTTCAAATATGTTTATATGAAAAATATGATAGATATGAAAAAATTTTATTTTACCTTTTTTGTAGGAAATTTAATTTATAATTTTTTTTGTGCTATAATTTTTTTTGTTATTTCACTTAGTTGTTGAGTTATTGGTAATATCGCGCATGAAAACAGGATTTTGTAACTGTTGGAATCACTCAAAAGTCTTTTTTTTTTTTTATCTTTGTTAATTTTATTATTTTTTTTTTTATTCGCTTGATGAGAGTATGTCAGATGATATGTTATGTTGGGAATACAGCTTTGATAATTTGTTTGGGGGACGCGATAAGGTTTTTTTTTTTTATTTGATGCAGTACAATCGTGAAATTATTGTTATGTATGCTTCGGGGCTTAAAAAAAAGTTATGGTTATCTTATCATGTACTAAAGGTATTTTTTTTTTTAAATAGTTTTGTATATACAGATAATCTACAGTATTTCCGCTGTCGCCGGAATCAAATTTTCCGCGTGTGTCCTGGCTTTGTGTGCATGTGTACATATTTCCAGTCAAAAATAGAATCCGATATTTTAGTATAGATTCGAGAGTGGCGCGAGGAATATGTATATACGTGGTGCGATCTTGAAATAAAGCCTCTCTTCCTCGAGATATATATTATTTCTTGTGTGTGTTCTTGCAAAATTTATATATATTTGATTCCATCAGGCACAATGGAGGTCTTGTATAGTCCCCACAACGGTATATATCTTTCTTATCGCTGTGTACATGAGTTACAATCGCGTTTAAAAAATTTTTCTTCTCAGTATGTGTGTGCAACGTTACTCAAGGATTGAAACAACTTGGAATACGTAATTTTCGTCTTATCAGCACGATGAGAATCCGACAAACAGAATCTTATTGACGGTCTCGACACGCAAATGGTTCAAGATAACGGGATAATCCACCACGCGAGACTCCCTCAAGATATATGCACGAATGGAACACGTGCGCACCTGCATTTCAACTTTTTTTTTTCTTTTTTCACTCACTCTTTCTTTACTTTAGCTACACATTGACGTTTTCACGTGTATATATATATTTGTGTTTGCCTTCTTGTCGTGTATTAACATTAGAAAAAAAAAATTTTGTGTAAGCTCTCTTTCATTTCTCTGATGTGTGTTACACTGTCGGTTTGTTGACACAAGCTGGATTATTTCTGTGAATTTTGCCAATTCAAGGCAACGGTGACAAAAAAAAAAATATCACATCAATAGTGTCATCAAACAAAGATGTATATTGAAAAATGAAATTTTAAGTTTTTTTTTTTCTTTCAACAGATGCCTATAAAACATTTTTTTTTTTTGCCTCTGCTTTAGAGTTGTAGAAAAATCATGAATTTTCAAATTTTATATATACTAAATAAATTATCGAGGATATTTTTACATAAAAAAATGCAAGAGATTCAATTTTTCAATTATAAAATTCGAGTTTTTTTTTTTTAATTAATGGAAAACTTTTTTTAAATATTTTATTAACAATGCAACAAAGTAGAAAAAAGATTTATTTTTCAATATAATTTTTTTACCAGTGATACATTTATTTCCCGATTGATCAAAAGTGAAAGTCCAATTGAAACACGTGTAAAAAAAAAAAAATTCTTATAATCACAAGAATCGAAATTTTTTTTAATTGTATAACTTTTTTTTATAATTTTTTTAGTTGAATAGTATACGGGATAATTTGCCTGAATTTTTATTAATTAGTTAGAATGTTGGATACATTTTTTCTTTCCACAGAAAATATAATCTAATAATTTTTTTTCACTCCCGCGCAAAGATTAAAATTTTTCCCGCGCTTGCGTAAAGGCGACGCGCGACGCCACTGACAAGATGGCCGCCGTCTGTGTGATGCAGTTCTACTATCGCATAAACTGATGGCAATTACGTCGAACCTCATCGTTGCACACACGATATACTCACATATGTTCGTGTTGCATATGTACATTGCGTTGCCGTGTGTGGCTCGCTCTTATTGTGTGTGCTACGTCATCAAGCTGTACACGGCGAGGCGCGCACGCTCGCGCTTTTGAAACAAGGCCACAACTCGCAACGCAACGACCGGTGACTAAGCCGTTACCCCTCTGGCCTCCCCTGCTACACCACCTTGTTTCTCATGTGTCGATCGCCGCACGCGAGGGAAAGGTGCTTCACATGCTCTCGCCCCTTTTGTAAGTTCTCACGTCTTCTCCATCATCTGCTGTCTCACTCGCTTGTGGTCACGGAAAAGTACCGGTCACATGTCCCATCGACTGGCCATTGCGTGTGCTACTCCTATATGTTGGCCGTCGTCGTCTCACTGACTGACTGACTCGTCGCTCCGGTTCCGTGCTGCGGATCGTGTCCAACCGGTTTTCTCCGTGACGTTTTTTTCCCCACCTGTTTATCATTATTATTATTATATAGTCTTTGTGTATTTTTTAAATTGCAGAATTTTTTTTTTTTAGCCTGGAATACGAAAATCTCTGATTTGTTTATTTGTTATGTCAATAACAAATAAACAATGAAAATAGCTAGCATAGAGGTAATTCCTTGAAATAAAAATTGTATACTTTTTGTTTGTGTGTATGTATGTTGGGCGTGTATTGTTGATGACGGTTGTATTCGTTGTAAAACGTGTGTGATTGAAAGTATGAGAGAAATATCGACACTCGCTGCATGGAATGAATTGTACGTGGGTTTCTTATCCTGGCGTCGAGTAAATAAAATATTTTGCATTCTCTCATGTTCTGCTTGACGACGCTAGGCACATTGTGAACAGCACTACACCACGTATATATATATATGTGTGTCTGCATTAATTTGTTATTATTGTAAATTGATTTTCAAGTCGCGTACGAGATTTGTCCTCCATTGTGTTTATTCATTATATAGCGCGTCACTAATGCCAAAAGGATGTATGTTGAAAAAAAACAACTCTTAAACTAATATTGGCACAGGAGAATTATTGTATAATGAGCATTTGAAGGATTAGTTGTAAAAAAAAATCGATTTTTTCTATTTGCTAACTTTTATCCCTTGTGATTTTTTACGATAACTATGACGGATAATGAAAAATGTGATAAGAATTGAAGAATTGAATTTAATTATCTACAAAAAAAAGTTGAATAAACTTTTTTTTCTCATTCTTCTAGTTTTTGAGATATTATTGATTTTTGAAAATTTTCTATCATTTTTTTAAATAAATATTTTCTTCGTATTTTTCTGTATTTGCTGGATTTTCGAAATTTTTATATAAAAAAAATGACTACGTGTCCTTTTGGCATTAGTGGAAAGGCTCTCCAGACTTGTAGGGTTAAAAAAATGTTTTTCTGGACAATTAAGTAGTTTAATTCATCCCTAAATGATTTTTCTTGTCTGCAGGAGGCTATGTGGCTTCGTCCTTGCCCCTGACGCCGGCCAATGTAGCGACAAATGGCGCAGGATCACCATTACGATCCAGAACCAGTCCTCCACCTCCACCGCCACCCTCACAAGAGTCTGGAGGTGGTAATCAACCGGGAAATCACCATCAGGTCAGTTGGATAAATTTTCTACACGTGATCTGTAAATTAAACAAGATATTTAACCATTTATTTGACAATTTCCAGAGTAATTCTGGACCCTCGCCAATGGCTGCGCTCATGTCGGTCGCAGATACACTAACATCGCCTGAACCGGTGCCGCAACCATCGCAAAATCCAAGTCCAACCAGCAGAAGTCCACCGACAACTTCGTCTAATGTTCAGCAACGAAGTGTGTCGCGTGGCTCGCAGCACAGTCCCAACGGTACAGGTATGTAAATACGCTCGATTTATCAATTGGAAATTCAGTTTAAATGTTAATACGTGAAAATTACCTGGTTTAGGCACGTCTGGCAGACGACCGAGTTCATCTAGACACGTGTCATCAACTGTGATGACGTCCTCGGAGGGTGCAACTGCCCAAACCACCGGGTCTGAACCGGTCTCACAGCCTGCGCTCAAGTGCACTCTTTGCCAGGGCCGTCTCGAGGACACCCACTTTGTTCAGTGCCCCAGCGTTCCCCATCACAAGTTTTGCTTTCCGTGCAGTCGTGATAGCATTAAAAGACAAGGCGCTGGATCTGAGGTAATTTTTTTTTTTATTCCAAAAAAATCTATTTAACTCTCTAATCACGCTTGTGCAGTTATTTTTTGATTGTTTGTACGATTCCACGTTTTTTTTTTTTTTTTTACCATTGATTGCTTTTGTGAGTTATTTTTGTATTATCGCGTTGTGGTGGTTTTTTTTTTTTATTTTTTATTTTTCTACTTGGAAGTGATAAAACCAATTTTGTTTGTTTTTAGGTTTTACGGAATTTTTTTTAATGCTTTTATAACGATGAAAAATTTGAAGATAAGATAAAAAATTTTTTTTTTTTTTTTGTTTTTCGAATTTTTTTGATTAAAATCTAATAATAATTATGTTTTATTATTACTTGATATTTTTTTATGGGCTTTAATGTATGATAAAAAAGTTTTTCTAATTTTTTTTTGTTTACAGGTTTACTGTCCAAGTGGAGAAAAATGTCCTTTGGCAGATAGTCAAGTACCTTGGGCATTTATGCAAAATGAGATTGCGACAATTCTCGCAGAGGATATTGCGGCTGCTGGTCCAAAAGTTAAGAAAGAACGAGAAACTTAAGCGCCATATAATTTTGGGTTAGCATTGGTCCCCAGGCTCAAATTTTTTTGATATCTCTCACGATATACATTGGTGAGACAGATTGAATTCAAATCTATATACCAATGTTTCGGTGGGAAACCGTGAAGCGATCTATCTCGTTATTCGAGAAGAACATATTCTTGTGTTTTTCGTTGAATATGACGAAATTCAAATGTGTGTGTGTTTCAAGCGTGTTATTTTCACGCTTTTGTCTAGCTAAAAGATGACAAGATCAGAGCCGAAGACGTTAAAATGAATTTGCCAAGATTTTTGTCTGTCCCATTTTGTTTGTTTTTTTTTTTTTCTTGGGACTTGAGGATGAATTTTTTTTTTTTCTTCTGGTGCAATTTTTTCATATTGCTGGTTTTGAGAAGGAGTCTTCGGCAATTTTGTGGATAATGGAAGAAAATTTTTTTCTAAATCTGTATTTAAAAACAGATTAAGAACATTTGATTATCTATTTTTTTTTTTATCTCGATTAATTTTTCGCATTATTTTCTCTCTTTAATTTTTTGACAATTTTTAGCCCCGAAAACACACGGACATAAGCTCCAGGGGCTTTGGTACTTAGGCTTGATCGCCTCACATTCATTTACGTTTTTTTTTCTTTTTTTTTTTCTCAATTAAAAAAAATTTTTTTACTTCGACTCATCGATAGATGTGTTTTTTTTTGTTGCTTTTTTTATTGAAAAATCTCACTGTAAAAGTGAGAAAATCAGCTGTGATCGTCGCCTCTCTCAAAGGTACAATTTGACGGCCATGGCACTCTGTAAAATGTGTATATTTGTAAATACATTTATTATTATTAATACATAACTAAAGGATTTAAATTAGAATCTATATATAAAGCTATCACTGTACAAAAAAAAAAAAAATTATGAAAGTGTCATTGATCTTTCATTTATCTTTTATGTACAAAACGAGCGATGCTCCAGATTGCACTCGGCCAACGACCGTTAACACTGACAATTAATTATGTACGGGCGCGTGTACATACTTGCACAAAGGGTATATTTGATGCCTCTCTGATATATAGTTTTTATGCGCATTGAATTACAATTTAGATACAGGCTTGCTATTGGGAAAAACAAATAAAATAAAATAAAATAAAAAATAAAATAAAAATACAAATCTAATCGTAATTCATTGGGATGGATTTGTCATGTTTTTTGAAATACCAGCAGAAATAATGCTTTTGATCATAAACACTATTGATATTTTTATTCAAGTAATAATTGTCAAATTATTCAATGGATAATAATTACACAATATCATGTGCTAATAATGCAACATGCAAAGTTCTTTTTTTGTCAAATTTATCATAAATTTACTGGCGACTCTTAACAAAATAGTGTTTTTTGCTGCCGCCCAGGAAAGTCACATCAAGTTGCGAATGTTTGTTTTTTTTTTATGCTTGTATAATCCTCGGATTCTCACCACGGGGGTGTGCGTGTGAATACGTGACCCAAAATACTGTTCAATGTTGAAAAATTGTGTAATTGAGAAAAAGTAAATTCATTTGTTAACATGGCTAATTTGCCATTTTTTTTAATAGCACGATAATATAAAAAAATGAGGATTAAACGAGTATGAAGAAGAATTATGTATCGTTAAATGACAATTTTACTAGTGAATAAAGCGAGCGTTTTTTAGTTGGATATCTCTCTTGGAATGTGTAACAATGTACTGTTTATCGTATGTATGTAAACAAACAAAAAATATATGTGTTGATGTGTAACAAAACAAATTTGTGAAAAACAGTTTATTACATTATTTATATATTCTTTCGTGTGTTTTATGTGTGTGCAGGTTAAGAAATGCTGCACGTCTGCCCATTGATCCCCGGGCCAGTCGATAAACGCCGCTGGTGCGAGCTGTAGTGTGTGTATGTAGAGTGATGAAACGAGCACAGAGGCAAATGGGGAAAAAAATCAATGCCCAGCCACACGGAGTGGAGGCATGTGGTTGTCTCGCGAAAAAACCAAGGGAGGAAAAGGGAAAGGTGGAAGCATTATTGATCCACCGGGTCCAGACTGCTTGAAAGCACCCGGCAAGCTCCACTCCCGGCCTTGTTCTGTCATTTCTTGCTCGTGTGTGGCTTCAGTCTTAAAGTTGGATCGTTCAGAACGTCTTTTTAAGGATGTTCATTCGTAAGGCTTGATAGTGGATACAATTTTCTTTTTATCTTTGTTAAATGAGACAGGTGTCATTCATAAAAAATTCTAGACCCATCATCGATCACTTCTATAAGTAATTAACAATTGAAAATCTCATTTTTATCACAGTTAAATGGAAGGTACTCATGTCATTACTGTTATAACTTCATTATCAAAGTAGATACCTTAATAATTATTGTTTAAACAATATACTTTATATAATTGAGCTGAAAAAATTGTGTTAACGACCGTTTTAATTATTTACAGACATTTAATTCTACAATTCGTCGACTGAAAAGGTTAAGAAGCCTCCATACGAGTGACTTACTGCATTTTTCCCATTCAACTGATTATTTCTCCATATTTAGGAGTAGATAGAAGAAATTTATAAATCATTGTAACACTATTGATATATTTAAAAACCATTTTTTACGTATATTTATCTGTTTATTCAATTCTTTCAATATATTTGTACTCCCGCAAAAGTCGGCCATTTTGACCAAAGTGGTAAAAATATTCCCGCCATTTTTTCGACCAATCGAATTTACGACATGTCTCGAATCGATATGATTGTATTTTTATTTATTTTGACAAAATAATACAGTCGTCTTATTAATTGTATAAGATAAAAAAAAAGCTTAAACAATAATTCTACATAATTAAAATTATTTAAACTATTATATTTGTGTCTCTCCACGTAAAAAATGCAAAACAAAAAACAAAATTTTTCTGCAAGATCTAACTAAAAAGCGGAGTAAGCGATTTTTCATAATGAAAACAAGTTTTTTATGATGATATAAATTTTATGAATAATATTGATAGTTTATATCCAATGAATTAAATGTATTTTTCAAGCCATCAACGTTGGCACAGCATGAATGAGTGAATTTCGAGGCCTTGAATGAGATATGATTGAATAATTACTGAAATCTGACATAAGTAATTATTCCTAATTCATTTACTCAACTTAAGATGCCACTCAATTATTTATCCATCCGACAGTGACATCTCGGTTTCACTTGAAACTCGTAAAAAGGGTCGTGTCGATAAATAATTTGGACGGAATGAATGCGACGGTCCCCTTTAAGTCATTTGGAAATTGGACGTGAATAGGTGAGCGTCCTCGTTAGGACAGTGAATATTGATCGTCGTCACGTACGGGTAAACACACCTACTCTGTATACTACGTATCGCATTGTAAGCGCCATTTGGCTGACTGAAACAATGATTGAAAAGCCCCTTGGCGACGTGAATGACCGAGACAATTTATCCCCTTTAAGAATCAATATAAACCTCCATCCACGACGCGATCGAGGGTCAAGCGTATGACGTAACGGTTTAGTATTGCTAAACGTAGGTTGTCGACATGTTGACCCCTTTCCTCGTCACCGCCAGCCTCAAAACTATCGATTTTACTGTTTCAGAGGCCACATTGAGAGCGTCAGGGACACGAGCATCAGTCCTACGCAAGAAATTAACAAAAAAATGACAACCCTGCAGGATTACATGACTCCAAGGCACCCACTTGACCGTCCCAACAGTCCAAACATCAGTTTGGAGACCCTGGAGACGTTGAAAAAAGCCGAGGAGCTCGTTGAGGAGGCGAGACAAAAACTGGTCCAAACGAAATACATGTCTCCTGTTGATCTGCCCAACGATCAGTAAGAAAAAAAATTAATTTTCACTAGTTTCAATACGGTTCAGAAGGTCAGGCAACTGATTTTTCATCTTTTATTTCAGATTTTCAACTGTCGAGCTGAATGACAGCGATCTGTACATCCGCGATCTCGTGACTGCCAAATTTTTCGAGGCAAATGGACTTGAAACCACGAGGACAAACTTGAATTCAGCGTCAAAGTTGTCAAATTGTGCGGTTAAAAAAGTTTCAAGCACAAAGAATGTTCGAGTGTCTAGGAGAAATTTTGAAGAACAACTCGAGCAAAAATCGAGTATAACACCGAAAACTCACGTTTGGGAGCTCCAGAAGCAACAAAAATCCAGAGAGTTGTCAGTTCAGAGCGTAGAAAAGTTGGATTTATATCCGATATCAAGCCAAGAAGTACCTCTAGATAATGTCAAGACAATTGACGTTAATGTTGCACCTGAACGTGAGATTGATCTGACATTGGCAGACGCTGCGGTTCAAACTAGTCAGAACGAGTTGGCCGAAGCGGAAAAACCCGAGGAAATCACGAATCCAGTGATTGAAAATGAAAATCTTGCACCACGGTCGTTTCTGCAATTTCTCTGCCACATGGCGCAGCTGGAGAACATCAAAAAGGAGCCTGCAGTTGCGGAAAATCCGAGTTTCACCTCGTGCGACGACGAGTCACTTGAATTTCCGGACAATTTCGACTTGAATCCACCGAATGTTGTGGCCCTCGGTGAGCGCCTGCGGCGTTTTGACGACGAGATATCTCGGACTAGTCGAGAAATTGAGAAATTTAACGTGGCGCCAATGTCCGAGCCGATTTTCAGTGCTCCAGCGAGACTCAGGCCTCAAACATGTCAAAAATCAGTTGATTTAAGAGCCGCAGAGGTGAAAAAACGAGCGACAAAGCCGAGAGTTAAGTTTATTTTCAAGTCTCGCGTGCCAATGTCCAGCTCAGAGAGCACATCGACGGAATCTCTGCGGCCCACGAGGTTCTCCACGCCTCTGTCGAGTCAGACAGAATTTGCACGACCTGATGAAAAATTTAGCCGCAGTCCGAGCGACCTCGAGGGCATATTTATCGCTGTGCACGACAGCGACGTAGCGGACAATGCTCCAATTGTCAACGGCACAAGAAACTCTTTGTCTTCTGTCAAATGCAGTGCTGCACGTAGCCAGAAAATCGATTCAGTTCATTCCGATTGTGTTGACCGCGGTCGGGAGGGTTTTAATGACGAATCCGCTGGCACGACCACGCTGCCGTCCTACTCGAATGAGAAGGTTCAATGCGCTGTTGAGGAGCAGCGAGAGATTGAAACACACGTCAACAGCTTTGATACACTGGCAGTGCTTGTAGCAGATCCTGAAAACTCGATAAAACTCGATAAATCCAACGTTACAAGTGAAAAACAGTCGGTTACCTCGGGACAATCTGACAAATGTCAGAAAATTCAGCTGCAGGCAGTGGATTCGAGTGATTCTACGGATAAAAATCCAACTTCTGTGTCCTCCGTTCATGATCGAACGTCTTTTGATGTCTCGGGGATTTATTCAGAGAGTTTCGAGGAGCCGGACAAAAGTGATATGATAAAAAGTGAGGTTAGAGTGGATAATTTCGAAGAAATTGTGACTTGTAGCCAAGAGAAACTTGTCGAATCTACTGGCAGTCTTTGTTGTGTTGATACGTCGAAAGATGAGAAATGCTTGGAAAATTACTCGCAGGCTCGCAATTTGAGCTCGGAGCCCGCGGCAAGAACTGATTATGCAGAAATTTCTGGTCTCGTTGGCGAGACAAGATCAATTGGAGCAAGTACAAGTGTTCGTGTTGGAATAAATTATTTATCTGGACGTATTTTTTATTACTTATATGAATTTTTTATGTTGCAGGAACGCACGGTAGATTTCTCAGAAGGTGAAATTTATTTGGCAAGCTCGTGTTCATATTCACTCGGTGAAATACGAATTGTTGGTGATAATTCCTCGGCAAGATTAAATAAAGAGCAATGCTTGAATCACGTATCAGCATCAACTGTAAGCCTTCACCTTTCTTGTAATAGCAACAACAAAAATTGCAGAAATTACGTAAATATTGTTTGTTTGCAGTCGCCAAGCCTTGGAGAGGTGCTGGGATCCTCGAGTGGGAGGTTGCGCCTGAGTTCCACTTAGTAACAATATAATAAAACGCATTTCAGCACTGCATTCTCATTACGCTTGAATTATCAAAGAGTATTAAACGTGCTTGAATAACGATAACGCATATATGAGTCATATGAGCATTAATATTGTCTCGCACTATCAGAAGCGGATATTGGAGACAGCAAACACATCAAGTGTCATCGTTAAGCAGATATTTGTATTTTTCTAATTTAATTACATATTGTACATACTCTTAATTCAATTTTTACTTTGTAACTCTACGGAAGGTTGTAGTTATTTCGATTTTATCGTAAAACAAGTGTTTGTTAATTTTTTTTCTGTTTAATTTGTAATCTGGCTACACGTGACCGGTCTTTAAAAAAAACACTCTCTGCGCTTATCCGCCCACCAAGGTCAACAAATAGCAGCAAGACATAACCTGACTTTTGACGTAAGTTAAGTGCGTGATGATGTTATCACTTATCTATTGTTATATACAGGAGTAAAATTAAATTGAGGGAATTTTTTAACATTTAAATTAGTTATGTTGCGAACAATAGAGACACACAAACCACCACCGTCAGGATACTTGTGATTTTTTCTTGTATTTTATAATGGTTGACGACGGCAGTATTGTTGTCGGCTATTGGGTTTCTGAGAAGAAGCGACAGTCTTTCAATATCAAGGAATTTGAAAATATTTGCGCCAAGGAGGGATTCACATTGAAACAGGTATTTAATTGTTATTAATTTTTTATTGTCTGTTAATTTTTAAAATGTGATGAAAAAATTGAGGTTATGTTTGATGTGGAATTTTTTTTTCTACACTTTTAGGTGAATCTTAATTTGAGTTTTGAAGCTCAGGGACCATTTCACATCTTCCTCCACAAGCTCACGGATATTTTGGCACATGCAGAATGCGGGGATCCAAGTGTATGAGTAGTTTTGAGATTTTTTTTTTTTTGAGGAAACGATTTCATGCAAATTTTGTAGAATGTGTTTTTTTTTTTGCTGAATTATTTTTTTTTTTTACAGGCAAAGGCAATAGTCACTCGATTGCAGAGATATATACACGAAAATCCGAAAATGACAGTGATTGATCCTCTAGAAAATGTTCGTGGTTTGAGTGATCGTCATAAATATTATAAAAAACTACAAGAAGAACTGCAATTAAATGGTAAAACAAAATTAGTAAATATCTCAAATACTATTAGAAATAGAGAATTTGTTTATAGAACCTTTTTTATAGAGAATTTTAGAATTTTAAGAGCTAGAAAAAAGGTTCTCATGAAAAATCGTGTCAACCTCACGATTTTTGAGATATTTACAAAAAAACAAGTTTGTGTTTCATCAAAGTCTTTAAGATCATAAATTGTACGGAATTTTTTTGTTTTTTTTTAGATGTTTCCACGCCTAATTACATCGAACTACGGTCCAAAAATACAGCAGAGAATTTGAGCTTGTTAAGAAAGGGAATGATCAAATTTCCATTCATTTGCAAGCCTTCGGTGTCGCATGGTTCAAAAGATGCTCACAAGGTTTTATACGTTTTTTTTCGTTTTTTCCTATACTCTTGCTTATCGCAAGCTATAATATCTAATTATTATTTACAGTTGATGCTGATTTTTAATGAAAATGGACTGAAAGACTGCCAGCCACCGTGCGTAGCTCAAAATCTAATAAATCACAATGCCATTTTGTACAAACTCTACGTAGTTGGTGACAACTTTCACGTTGTTGAGCGACCAAGTCTAAAGAATTTTTACCCCAAGGACTGCGAGTCATCAGATACTCTGTTCTTCAGTTCCAATGACATCTCGAAGAGTGATTCAAACTCGCAGTGGTCAGTTATTTCCAAGGAAGATGAGAGTTTGCGAATTAAACCCGATTACAGCATATTCAAACGTATTGTCGAACAAACCTCGAAAATCTTTGGTCTTGTTCTTATGGGGGTCGATGTGGTTATCGAAAATCATACTGGCAACTATGCCATCATTGATGTAAATATTTTTCCCGGCTACGATGGCTATCCGAATTTTTTTACGCACTTGGTCGAGACGATAAAGTCACTTATTACCGATCAAAACTCAAAAATTCATTTCCACAGTTCAATGATACTCGATAAATACGTAAAACTTTAGATAAAGATGAATATATATTTTTTTTATACAATTTATATTGACATTCTTCATCCAACTTGTTGACAATGTGTTGTTTAATTTTAATTAATTATTGTCACGCGATATAGTTGTTTTTTTCATTCCAAGCGTTGATTCCGACAATTTGTCATATTAATTTATCATTCAATTAAATGAAATTAATTGAAATTTTTTTTTTTTTTTTGTTATAGTCAAAAATATTGACGTAATTTTTTTTATTGATTTATTACGTTGATTTTACTGGATGTAAATATAAAGTTAGTTACTGAAAAAATGGAGCATTAATATAGTGACATAAATTTGATACATAATGTGAAAATGAAAAATCATTAATGTGTAAAAACAGTAATACACTTTTATTAACATTTTTACACATTTCAATAATACATTACAATCTCATGGTTTTTCTTGTTGTATTTAATTTTTTTCTTTTATACAACGATGAATATATTGGATAGATAGCAATGTTTATGAATTTCTCCTTTATTTATTAATTTTTCCTTTTTTTTTTCTCAAGGAAATTTGTAAATCTCTTCATAATGATATTATTTTTGTATATTGGAAAAATTGTCACAATTTTTTGTTTATTTAAATAAGAATTGAAGAGAGAATTCATAAAATTGAAATAATTGCATTTTTAAAATATTTTGTAAAATAAATAAAATGTAGCGCAAGTGTTTGAGATATGTGGAAATATAAAAAAAAAAAGTAAAAAAAAAAGGGCAAATTTTTTTTCTTTTTTTTTCGAAATATCTCAAAAATTACTAGATTAACAGAAAATTTTACATTTATAATTTTTTATAGCTCATAAAATCTAAAAAATGAGCTCAGACTGAACATTGTATGCGTCTACTATTTATCGAGATATTTGCAAATAAAAAAAAAAATGTATTTTGACCTAAGACTTTTTCGCGATTAACATGAATCTCTAATTTTTTTTTTCAATTACTACACAATAATTTAAGTATTGTTTTTTTTTTTTTCGTTTCAATTTTAATCAAAATTTCACGTGTTTAAAAAGCTGCAATTGTAATGTAATTATCCATCCATGATCAACAATAGAATCGAAAAAATTATTTCCTTGATAATTTGTTTTCATTCGACACTTGATTAAAAGATTGATCCTCAAATAAAACCCACTCTATTAGCACATAAATGCTAGTGATTTTCATCTAAGCCAGAGTTTAAGTCTCAATGCATCCACACCATTGAGATAATAACGAAAAAGTCTTTTATCGCGCACAAATCCAAGATTTTCATAAAGACGTAGTGCAGGACGGTTAGTTATTTCAGTTTCTAGAACTACTTCATCCGCATCATCCTCCACCATTGCCCGAATAGCTTTTCTAACTAGATTTGAACCTATTTTACGCTTTCTATATTTCACATCTACTGCCAACATAGCAATATACCCGCGTTTTATCACTTTTCTGTGAATATCCAACTTGCAAACAATTGCTCCAACGCACTCGTTGCCGTTCATTGCCTAAAAAAACATCAAAAGACATTAAAATCTGTAGATTAAATACTGTCTTTGAAATATCCAATAAAAATAACTTACCAAAAAGCACAATTTTGGCCAATTGTGAATAAAATATCTATAGGTGTAAATAGAATATGGCTCACTTAAATCTTTTTGAATGAGTTTCATAATATCTGGCATTTGAAGTTCACTCGTGTAGCTAACATACTCTATGTCATTGTCTTTATTCTCTATACATGCTGCCTCCTTTTCATCCACTGAAAAAAAAAAAAAAAAATAAAAAATGAATTATCTATTTATAGATGTACAGTGCTATTAAAATTGGTTGGCAAGGTGAATAAGCAAATTGCTGAGAGAGACCTTGACGCTGGCCTACCTAATTCATTTAAATGACTAGTCTCGACGACCTGCAGCCCCGAGGAGACGTTTTCTCGACTGTTTCTTGGAGAATTACAGGTGCCATTGACCTGGTGTAAGCCGTTAGCACGCGGTTCCTCACTCGTGTCCTCGGATTCCACGCTTAAACGAGATTTTAACTCCACTTTTTCAATCTTCGGCAATACACTGATCAGTGAACCATCCTTATCCTCACTTATCACCTCGTTCTCTGTCCGTTCACCCTCCATTTTTTTGGTTATGCTTGTTGGCTGTTGGAGGGATTGAATTTGAAAGACGATTGGAAAAACAGATGGCAAGCGAGTGAGGTAATAATTTTATGAGATTTTACGAGTTTTAATGCCCCTGTCGTTCTGATGATGTTGGTTTTTAACACTTGAGGATAAAATTTGTGGAATTTTCACGATTGTCACACACATGTGACACACTTTCACTCTGTCAAATCTGCACTATTTTAGCCGAATTTTCATTATTAATTTTAGGTACGTTGGCACGTAATTGTTTTTCTTGCCAAACTGCAGGCTTCGTTGACAAACCGCTGTACAACGGTCGACACCATATTAGATTTTCCTCTTCGCCCACAAGAGTGCAATGCTAAAATCATTTGTCGTACGCTGTTTCCGTGTTTTTACACATCCTATGCCGCGGCGCTAGCTGTCGGAATACACTGAAAAAAAAAAAATTTTTCACTGAAATTGTTGAACAATTGTAATTTTTTTCAACATTCGAAATAAGTTTAATGAAATTCTCAGATAATTTTACTAAAAAAATACAACAGAGAAAAAATTTTTAGACTTTTTTTTTTTAGTAATTTATTGTAATAGGAGAAGAGCGACAGACAAAGGGTTTAAATTAATCGAAGTTTCTTTTCTACCACAGCATGTGGTGGCAATAATTCTTCCTGGAATTCTGCAGGGTTGAGAATATCGTCAAAACTGGAAAAAAAAAGTTGAGAATATTAGAGAAAATTTAGTTGAATATTTTTTTCTTGATGATTTACCCAATGTCAGTGTCACGACCGAGCAAAACATCTCTCATGAGATTCGAGGACTGCAAAAAAGGATGACGTCCCACGCAATCTGCAGCTTTTAACTCCATTGCCAAACGAATTGGAGCATGAAGTCCCTGAACTTTCCTCAACATCATCATCTCCTGCTGCAACTGATTTTGCTGGTACTGAAAATATTTGTCAGTTAGCACCGAGGGATAAGTTTTTTCGTGGTGGTAAAAAATAAATCAGTTGATTTGCAGTACATTACGAATAAAGTTCTCAGGGCCTGTGGTCTGCTTGAACTCGCTCATTGACGGCATACTCTCCATGGTTGATTAATTGCTTAGTTTTTATTTATCACAAATACTTCACTGCAAGCTTCTTGTCAACTAAAACACTGCTGTGTCATAAGTTGGACGTAACCTCAAAAAATTAGTCTACGATTCGATGGAAAGATGGCGGTCAAATTCAGGATGGATGCCACCTGAGATGTGAAATTTTCAAAAAAAAAAAATTTTTTTTGCAATACATATTCATATTTTTTATAATTAATGATGTTTATCTTAGTATAAATTAGTATAAATGATTTTTCAAGTAATTAAAGTAGTTTTAACATAAATTTTTCGATAAATTATCTAACGGCAAAATGGCGGGAATATCTTTGCTCGACGCCATCTTCATGCGGTTAAATTCCCCTCAACGTCAGTGCAGTGCGCGCGTTTGTTGTTTTTCGCTTGTAAACAATTATAAAAGTTGTTTAAAGATTATTTGAGGTCTCGATGATATTTAATCGTCATACAGGGACTTGATTGAATAAATACCGAACAAAATGCCACAGGATCAAATTCAATATTCAGAAAAATACAAAGACGACAAGTACGAATACAGGTTAGAATGAAAGCAAAAATTTTGTCAATTAATTTTTTATCATGTTGTTTTAATTCTCAAAATTTATCTACCACAGACACGTTATATTGCCTCCTCATCTGGCGAAACACGTTCCAAAGTCTCACCTGATGACGGAAACAGAGTGGAGAAACCTCGAAGTCCAACAGAGTCCAGGATGGGTTCACTACATGATGCACGGTCCAGGTATTGACAGTACTCTATTTTTCATTTTCTACCGTAAAATAGATCTTAAGAAATCAAAGTCCATTATTTTTTTATTTACTGCAGAGCCACATGTCCTGCTATTTCGCAGGCCACGAACGGACATTCCCTTAAATTTACCGTCGTTAAATTCTACAGTTGTCGTCTCTTTTTAAAAAAATAATAAAAAAAAAAAAACAAAAAACAATGCATTTTTTGAAAAACTACAAATATTAGGAGCGAAAATATTTATTTAGGCAGTTAATGTATCGTATTTTACGTTGCCATTGATAATGATATTTCCAATAATTTCCATAAATAATAAAATTTTTCCATTTTTCCATATACAATTACACCTTTATCGTCAGTATCTGACATTTATATATATATATACTGTAAACACAATTAATTAATTAATGAATGACTCGATGAAATGTCCAAAAAGTTAAAAAGAATAGTCACTAATTAATTAATTACTTTAAAAACTATTAAAATAGATCAAGAAAATTTTTTTTCAACTAATTGATTCAGTGAATTAAAATCTGTTTAAAAAATCGAAGAAAAAAAAAAATTGGCATTTCGCCAATTAATCAATTAATAAAATATTTAAAAAATCGACAAGGCAATTAATTAATTTTATCGTGCCAACTGAGTAATCAATGCTGCACACATTTCAAAAAATTCCATTGTGTGATGTCCTGTTGATTGAGGCGGTAAAAGTGAAATATCTACAAAAAAACCATAAACAATAAGAAAATAAATTCCAACAATTATATTATGATAAACAGGTGATTTACCTCTGGAAATATCTTCAGTTTCATCGCTCGAGAGGGACTTGAAATCAAGCAGATAGCTTTTCTGATCGACTTGGTACAGCTGCAAGGACATTTTGCTGTACCTATTGGTGAGTTGATTATTGTGCCGTACCTGCACACTGAACGCATTGATGATTCTCCACTCCTGGACAAACCACGTAAAAAAACCCAAAATTATCACGAAAAAATGCGCAATAACGTGGATAACAAGCCAACTTACAAAATTAAGAGCTTTCATTGCGCGGTAAACCTCATTCATGATGTCGGTGGGTTTCGACTGCGAGCGAATACCCAAATGCCACTTAGCACGCTTGACTGGAGTACCTCGGGCACCTTGAGGCTGCGGTGGAACACTGGATTGCGAGCCCTGACGGTCTCGGAAGGCTGTAAAACGCGCAAGAGATAAATTCTGGAAATTCAAATGGTGAAATTAATAATATCTTACGGGCAATTCGTTCGGGATGCGGTCGCAGCGGACTGTTGGTGGTGTCAACCGGTGTAGCAGGAGCTGGCGGAGGACTGGACGCAAGATAGAAATCCTTCAGCTCAGCTTTTGCCGCCTCGTCGGCGATCCGCTTGTTATCGATAATTAAATGGTAGGCAATTGCCAGTTGATCGTGCGGGTCACCGTTCAAAAGAGCTGTGTGAACCTCTGCCTCTTTGACATTGAATTTCTCGCACACCTCGGCTATCGCTTCGATATCAATGATTGACGAGTCCTGTTCTACTGGCGAAGGGAACAAATAAGTTGGTAAATCCTTCTGGAACCACTCGTGCTTCCTGAAATATTTATCGTAAGTTATTTGGTTCAAGTCGCACGGAAATCCACACATGTGCCTACTTGATGTCCTCAATTGTCGCACGTTTCATTGGATCAACTTGCAGCATGTGACACAGAAGATTCACCACGCTTTTGTTGAGGTACTCCGGAATGGGAAAGATACCCGCTACGATAAATTGATTGATTTAATCATTTAATTTGTGGTTAACTTTTTTATTTATACTTACACTTGATCTTGCGGAAGAGTGTTGGCACATGCTCGTCATCAAATGGCAGCGTGCCGCACAGCAGAGCGTAGAGAATTACTCCACATGACCAAATGTCAACTTCAGGCCCGGCGTACAATTTTCCCGAAATTACCTCGGGTGCAGCGTAGTTTGGTGAGCCGCAGGATGTTCGTAAAAACTCACCGTCCATCATCATGTTGGATAAGCCTGGGGAAAAAAAATTACTAGAATCCCATTGTCAAGGTGATTCTGTTGAATATTTACCGAAATCTGCGATTTTAACGTGTAGATTGTAATCTAGCAGTAAATTCTCCGGCTTTAAGTCACGATGTACAATCATGTGTCGGTGACAGTAGTCAACGCCAGATATTATTTGCTGGAAAAATCGTCGTGCCTCGTGCTCCTTTAGTTTTCCATGCTTCACAATGTAGTCAAATAATTCACCACCTGACACGTACTCCATTATCATGAATATGTCGGTTGGCGTGCTGATAACCTGGTACCTAGAATTGAAAAAAAAAAACGTGAGCTATCGAATTTATAACTGGTTTTTAAAAAATTAACTTACAGTTTAATTATATGCGGATGTCGGAAGAGCTTGAGATTTTGGATTTCCTTACGAATTTTTCCGACAACATCGAGACTCTTGATTTTTTGTCGATTTAAAATTTTTACGGCCACTTTGTGCTTTGTGAGCACATGCTCACCAACTGGAAAAAACAAAAAAAAAACATGTAGGTATTAGAATTAATATATTTTAATAATTATTTAAAACGATAAATAATACTTACTTTTGACTTTTCCAAATGTACCAACACCCAGTGTCTGTCCGAGGGTGTAGTGGCCAATTTTAACAATTGGAGTTTGTTGGGTAGTTTGAATTTTTTCAGCCATTGTAACCTCAATCATATGAGTTTAATATAAATTTATTATAAGCATTAGAACTGAGTTATCGAATGAAAGTATTTTACTTGATTATTGTAGACTATTTACACAGGAGTATCGATCTCATAGTCACAGTGATGTCCAAAGGTGTGCGATGGCAGGATAAAACAACTAAAACTAAAAGCAGTTAGCACTGGATCACGCCACACATTGATTAGTCAACGCTGTCTGGCGTCAAAGTAAATTTCATGTTTCATAACAACTCAAAATATTCCGTGTTTTACGCCACAAACTGATGTTTTTTTTTATTGTGCTCCGGTTTGACTTCATTGTGACATTTCCATATTCTCAAATGTGCTTGGCATTGAACGATAAACAAGCATTTTACATAAAAAGTGGTTTTGTTAACGTACCAATTATTCAAGACAATAATTCAATCATCATTAATTTTATGTTTTTTATCCGCTGACTGTGTGTATTCATTACAACTTTTGGAGCAGTCACTGATAACAAAACACATTCAAGATATAGCTCGCGCGATTGAGATTGCGATAAAAGAATAGAAAAGTTTCGTCATCTAGTGCGATTTTCCCGCGAAACTGCTCTCACACACACACGCTTTACCATCTTTTCCGCGATCGCTCTTACCGACTGCGGCGTAGAAGTGCAATCGCCATTTTTTGCTCTCAATAAAAAAAAAACATCTAATCACGAATTTATTACACACTTTGAATAAATATAATCTTGTTAAAATAATTATTATCAATAAATGAATCTCTTTGATGGAGTAAAATAAAAATTTGTGAATTTTGCAATGTGTTTACTGGCATAACATCGTGAATTTCATCGGAGCCATGCAAGAAAAGATAGTAATAGGTTAGACATCTAAAAATTTCATTACAAAATGTTTGTTTTTTTTTTAAACCAAATTACACATTGTTATATTCCATTTTTAGGGATTATTCCCAACGATTGTAGCTATGAGGTGACAATACAACAAATAGCGAATCGTCTGGACGATTTGCAATTAGCAGCCTCACAAATTTTTCAATCGATTGATGACAGATTGACAACCTACACTAAAAGGTGAGTTTAAATAATAACTAAAATAAAAACAACTGCAATTTAACTTGTTAATTATCTCAGACTGACGGGCGTAAAACAGAAGGCGAATAAACTGCAAGATCAAGTGGCCTATCTGCAGAACAACATGAGTTTGAAGGCAGTAAAAATGTATTCTGATGCCAAATACCCAGCCTACTCAACGTACCAGGAGTACCAGATGATTATGAATGATCCTAGGATAAATATTCGTGAGAACATTCTGCATTCTGTGGCAAATCTGCCAGAAAAAATGGAAAACCTACCGTTGGAGTCAGTGGGAAAGTCGGATCATCTCGTGACAGATTTAAATCTCAAGGAAAAACTTCAATTTTACTATGTCATGAATAAACCTCTTCGAAAGGAGAGTCCACTACAAGCGGAAAATAAATCAACAATTTCTCGAGTATCCTCGGTGAGCGCTCTGTTGATTGATAATAAAAAAACTTTGGAAAGTAGAAGTTTATCACAATCAGCTGCTCGCGATACTCGGCAAATTGAGGATGCTCCTGACTCTATTGTTCAGCCATGGAATTCCACGGATTTCGAGTCACCCTCGTATCTCTATGCTCCAACGCTCGGACAGGTACTTAATACATTTTGTTGTTTTTGGCAATAATTCTCCTTAGAAATCTTGATTAAATCGGATTAAAATCGTTGTAGGTGCCTCAAATTAATGTTCCGGCAATTCTTCCGGACCTGCCGGGTATCGTGGATGACGAGAGGTTCGTCCTGGACCTCAGTTCGCAGAGTCCCATCACGCCATCGTCTGCCGTGGCTACTCCGACTGCGCGTATCGACCTACCAGACACGGGAAAATCGGAAAATCAAGCACTGCAGCAGTTGCAAAACAATCCGCCGAATCTTCCAAACGTTACCGACCCTGAAATCGCGTCGGAAGACTCTTCAGTACCCTTGCCAGCGCCTCCACCGCCTCCGCCACCACCGGCAGCTCCACTGCAGGCTGCACCGCCTCCACCACCGCCACCACCGCCACCTCCTCCGCCGCTTCTCGACGCTGAGGTCGCTCCAGCCAAGAAAATCGAGCCGAAACCCGTGGCCACAGCCAAGAGTGATGACAGAACCAACTTGATGGCGGCTATTCGCGCGGCTGGAGGTGTTGGCAAGGCCAAACTCAGGCCCACGGACTCTGAGGAGTTACCCTCGCGTGACAGATTCGCTTCGGCGTCCGTTGGTGGCGATTTAATGGCCGATCTTCATGCCAAATTGGCGCTCAGACGAAAAGGCATTGCTGGCGGGAATATGGGTGCTTTAGAGCGAATTTCAAGACTAATTCCACCGCCACCAAAGCCAAATGAAGCGTCTGATCGCAATTCTACGAGCGAATGTGATTCTCAGCCAGATGTGGATGAATGGGACGAGTAATTTAAGATAAATAGCTTTATTTAAACAGCGATTTAATGGCAAGTATATATTAAAACATAAATCAATATTGTTTATTCTTTAAATTACTCTTGTAATACAAGTTTTATTGCAATTTTAAAAACTTTTATGGTGACATTATTGCAGACAATCGCAAAAGAGCACCATTTTATCATCGCCTGATACCTAACGCCATCTGCTTTCGTTTATAAATAAAAAAGTCAGTGTGTTTTCGTAACACCTCTAATGTCACAATAATTATCGAAATTTAATAGTTGAGAAATAATATTTTCAAGTTTTTTTCCTAACGTAAAACGATATTTCTTTGGAAAAAATGTTTAAATCTGTGAACAAACTTGTCCGCGAGGTTTGTTAATCATTGTCGTACTAAGAAACAGACGGAATCTAACCTCAAAATAAATTTGCTTATTTCAGCCGAGAATAAAAATATTGCCTGTTCGATTGTACACCTCGCAGCGAGCCGGCGATACGGTAAAAAACACTTCTCGAGCAATCAACGAGAATGTCCCTGGATTGAGTGATAAATGTGTCGCAGTTCCATCACAGCGTAAGTAGTTTTTGTAAATTTTTTTTTTTGCCATTAAGTAACGAAAAAATTCTCTGGTTTCGTAGCAATCGCAGTTAACACGGCTAAAGACAAAGAATACAAGAATCCTGAATACTTTTGCTACCATGTCGACAGCTTTGCAGAGGCTGAGGTCGAGCTGGCGCCATTTCGACTGCCAGTTCCTTCAAACAAACGTAAAAATTAATATATGCAATTTTTAACGAGATAAGTAGTAGATTGTAATGCTGTACAGATTATTAGAGTCAATGAATATTTGTGTTTTTTGCTCAACAAACTCCACAATTAATATGCAATTTTTAACGAGATAAGTAGTAGATTGTAATGCTGTACAGATTATTAGAGTCAATGAATATTTGTGTTTTTTGCTCAACAAACTCCACAATTTGAAATGATGACTTGTTTTCGCGGTCTGCCGAGAACCGTGCCCAAGGCCTCAATCTGCAAGCTCAGTTTTTTTTTTTGTTTTCAATGGCGCTTTGTGAATTTTAATGATTTTCGCGGTCTGCCGAGAACCGTGCCCAAGGCCTCAATCTGCAAGCTCAGTTTTTTTTTTTGTTTTCAATGGCGCTTTGTGAATTTTAATGGATAATATACCTTGTAGATGTTGGCTAGTCCTTGAATTACTCGGCCAAACACAACATATTAGAGTCAATGAATATTTGTGTTTTTTGCTCAACAAACTCCACAATTTGAAATGATGACTGTTTTTCGCGGTCTGCCGAGAACCGTGCCCAAGGCCTCAATCTGCAAGCTCAGTTTTTTTTTTTGTTTTCAATG